>JAMKCH010073427.1:0-84574 GCA_023653785.1 Ophioderma brevispina | reverse complement strand
CTCTTCCGAATTCGTACCCTGGGCAGAATACTAAATTCTTTCCTTAGAAACATACATCTATTGAAACAAAATCAAGAATCGAATGCTCAAAAATGCCAGCGAAAAAATCAAAATGTTGCAGATTTTGCAATGTGAACAATTTTGCAACCGGCCCCGGTGAGAGAAATCAACCCGAAAATCACTTCCATTTTTCCGATCAGAACACAAAACTACTGTTTTCAAGGCAGATTAAGCAGTTTAATTAAATTTTAAAAAATACACTGTACAGTTTAACTTTCTAAAATTTTAGAATTTTCTCACCAAATTCCAATAGCGTTAGTGCCGTTCGAACCGTGATATACCCGACTACAATCATTCCCTTAGATTTTCGATTCAAATTCCGATCTTCTTGAACTCGTCAGATCAGTACTAGGGATTCCGATGTTTGGCACTATGCATACGCGTTGACCTACTATACCAGAACTATGGGCGGCCAAATTTGGGTGCTTCATGTGGTGGTCGGTCCCGGTGGTCGTTCATATTTGCCCATGACCCAACAGGGCCACAATACGACCTCACTCTGCCATTCTTCATACAACCAAATCATAAACAAAACACAAGCCCTTACAGTGTTCCATTGGAGTTGAATGTCTCCAACTCAACGGTTTGGCATAAGAAACTATTCCTTGTAATAAATATACAAACTTCACAATTTTCTCAAGATTTTAGCTTTTACATGCTAAACCAATCGGGGCGTCTACATGTACTGGCTTTCTGGCTAACCTCCCCTGCTCTTAATACCAGGATGCCATATATACTAATCCCCTCTATTCATTTTTGCAAATGCGCTCATATACCATTTTTGCCACAAAAGCCTTTTATTATTCCATACTCTATGAGCGTTGGCCATTGGCCCGGTTATATACCCTCCGTCATAATTCCTTTCTCTGCTCAAGACTACGCCAGGCATCTCGCCAATAGAACCATGACACGCGTAAGGAAATACATTGTACGCAGCGTTACACGCATTAACTTGCGCGCGTAGGTAGACGCCTATTTCAGAAAAGGATTGTGACGGCGACTATAGTTTGAGGTCTCTTGTCCCCTTTCGCCACTAGCCAGAAATGGTCAGTTTTCTGGGTCTGGTTCCCGTTGATATTTGACTCTCCGCAGTCCGCATCCCACTTCGCATGCAACTACAGTACAATAATAACCAACCCATAAAATGCACACACAAGGCCTTAGAGGCTATTTAGGGTCTTTGTCGTTGGATTTTTGAAGCATTTTGCGGTCTCCATATTCAACAGCATATAACAAACAGCTCATAACTGCTGGCTGCGTTGACTTTTTTTCGCGGGAAAATGTTGCAGCAGTTTATTAGGCTAACCCGTTTCTTGAAGGGGTACTTTAAAAACAGAGGTAATTAAGCGTTTAAAACAAAGAAAAATAAGCACTAGGATTTAGACCTACCAGAGCTGCCAGGGACCATGCGTCCAAAAGGTTTGGAAACAGGGTTAGAAACATTGTTGCCAACAAAAATTTTCGCCTACCCGCGGCAAAAGACCGCGCCAATGCGCGGCAAAATGGCCAAAAAGTAGCCAATTTTTTCCACCCTTTTTCGTTAAGCGCGTGTTAGGGCGCTATTTTTAACGAAAAAATGCCCATTTTAGTTAGTCTGATTTTGCCACTATTTTTAATTTATTATTATTTATTTTATTCTTTCTTTTCTGTGCGGGCGTCTTTTTCCTCCCCCCTGGACGAATACATGTCCAGAATGTTCCGTTTATAGTCCGCTTCGACTACCCCAGGCACTTAAAATAATTTACCAAGTCATTGATTATATTCGCAACCGAAAAGGATGCGTGCGGCGTGTCCTTTTTACTTACATCCTACGTTTAATTGCCCTCTCCACGTTTCACCCCCCCAGTGACCATGAATGAACCCTACCCTTGAAACATTGTAACCACCCTGACGGGCACTTTTGTTAGGATAATTAATTTGTGTATAACGTGGTGAGCGCCTACTCCCCGTCGTGTAAGGGGCCATCCTAACAGCTTATAAGGTTTAATTGCTCTCTCATTCACTGTACCACCCAGACGGTCACTTTTTGTTTGGGATAATTATTTTGGTTGTTATACCTGAGTGAGAACCTACTCCCCGTCGTGTACGGAGCACAAAGGCTGACAAAGCACACAGATCACGGGATGAAGTTGAGAGTTTGTTATATTTTGTTAGAGCGCCGAGCGAGTTGACCGATCGCGTTTTTTTATCCCCCTGTAGTGAATGCAAGGTACAGCATTTTCAAGAATGAGGAAGCGCTAATCATTTACGGACCTTAAAAACTTTTTTCTTGGAGCTCGAAATAAATGATGTACGAGGGATAAAGGATACCCGCGGGCCGCGGGTGCCGCGCCTTTGAACTATGAAAAGTAGCCCAAGTTGGGGAAACCCGCGGCGGCCTTTTTTTAGGGGCGCGGGCAGGCATGTAAAAAGTTGCCCAATTGTGGCGGGTAAACCGCGCGTTGGCAACACTGGTTAGAAATTAGCCTCGATCGCCCCCGTCAATTCCGCATGTTTAGCAAGTAATACTTGGCCCATATGACTGAACTCCTTTGTAATAACTATATGCCTATATAGGCCCTACGCTTTTGTTGTGTCATGCAGAATTTACAAACAAACATAAGCGCACACATGCATATTAGAATAGCTATAGGCCTATAATAAAGTATCTACTATATAACTAAGCTACTATAGTTAAGATTCAAGTTACGTACCCAGACCAGCTTCTTATTGGTTCCATGTGGTGTCACTCGGATAACTTTGCCATACTGCTTGTCAGTTCGCTTGCTGGCCGCCAACGAATTCCCAATCTGACAGAATACTTCTGCCTTCCTCGAACAAACTTCCATGAGCCATGTTGCTTTCCCGTTGTTTTTGGCGAAACTTCAAATTGGTCGCGTTTTTTCAAGATCGATCGTAATACCATATTCAAATATCAACAGCTAATGGCCTATTAAATAAGTTTGTTTGTAAATGGGATGGATTTCGGTCCTATAATGCGTTCATGTGGCTTACTTCGTACAGAATGGGAAGGTTTTGAATTCCCCCCTTTCGTCTCTCATTTTAGCAGTTTGGCGAATATATTCGATGCGGATATCAAACGTAAATGAACTTCCTATATATATATTATGTTTACTGTAATGTATTGCACCACCATATCGGTGAGTGCTCCGCCTGATTCAAAAGCGTTTGTAATGAATAAATAACTAATACATAAATATTTGGCTCATTTTACGACGCATCAATCACGTCACTATTGCTCAAATACGATACCTAACAGCTATAAAAGGGATGCACCATTAGACATTAAGGGGGGATATTATTATTTAAAATATTAATAAAAATACTCGCTTCCCGCTTCAACCGCAGCTCTTACCTTGTTTCAATCAAATGAGATTTCCCCTGGCAAATTGAAATATAGTGAGTTCAAAATCTGAAGATACAAGGTTAATAATACATACTGACACAAAAAGTTGAGTACCCCCCCAATATTATTAAATGTCAGCTCTGCATTTTTTTACTGTGAAAATCAACGAAAGTGAACAATAACATGAATCGGTACGAACATTTCTCTCACTTCTCCGAGGAATTTTCATTATATAGTTTATTTACCGTTCCACGTGACCAATTGCTGTCGTATGAGTTAAATTTTACCTTTCAGCTTTTTTGGGGTTACGTTTGCCTGAAAATAGCTGTTTTCAATTGGCAAAAAAACCAGGACAGGGTTGGTACCCGGAGAGAACACATCTCATGTCTAAAATACTGCAAAAACCCAGAAAATTGTAAAAACACAAACACTATCCTTAACGCATCACTTACGACTGAGCACTTTAACCCAGAATTTTAAATGGATTTTCATTTGAAGGTTTTCAGACCTATCCAGTCTGGAGTTTAGAAGAGCCTAACCTTTCAACTACCAGATATGAAAAAATATCGCCCATGCACATGCAGAGACACTACAAAGCCCGTCTAAAAAAAATGGTAACAATCAAAACGATTTTTTTCAACATTATATCTCAACAAGTAGTTTGTTGTAATATTAAAGAGAAAAGAACATGCTTTCCAGGATTTTTGTTTCATCTCAATTGCTTATTTACAAGCGAGAGATAACTCCAGGTTTCTGCGGAACAACAAAAAGCGTGGTTGTGCCACTTTCTGGTTAGTGAAAACGGTGAACGATTAGTTTAAACATAGTTATTCCGACTTGAACATATATAAATTCTTTAAAAATGGATTAACTTCATAAAGAACTCTAAAAGATGACGAACACCGTTTACCTAATGGTGGGAATTTATGATTAGTAGTTCTGGCTTTAAGATAAAGTGAATACATCCACATGCTGTTGTTTTTCAGTGAGAACATGAACGTACAACCTGCGTACAGCAATCTGAGGAGAGAGTTTCTATGATCTTGAAGTATCAATGCAACGCAAATTCCTACCAACAACTTGATACTTTGCTTCCAAAAAACCTTCAAATTTTTATTGACTTCCACAATTAGAATGCACAAAGATAGTGCAATATTTAAACCATTTCTTTGGATTTGGAGTGTTTTTTGGGGTTGCAACTACATCTCTTCTGGCATGATTTAACAGCTACCAATCTCGTAATAAATTCAAAGCTCCATTTCAATGGCACGCAATATAGTTGTATTGTTTGTTATTTATGAAAAGAAGATTTTTATAACTGAACTGATTATGGTGACTATTAAAACTTGTGTGCGATAAAAGTAGACTTCCTTTGTTTACTAAATTTAATCTGTGTTTTGTTTCTTGTTTGTCAAGTTGTCAATCGTTTTGTGAGCTTTAAGACAGCTGGATGCTGAGAAACAATCTGCCCATGCATAAAAGTGGCACAAAATCGATTTTGGTATATCGCACTAAATTGATTATAATTCGGATTGACCAAAAGCAAATGAGATGAAACAAACAAAACATTGGAAAGCCTGGTCTTTGTTCTTTAAGCATTTGTCAATAAGAATGACTTATTTGAAATTTCACTATTTAATTAACCAATTTTTTTCTTATTGTAGGCCATTTTTTTGAGACAGGCTGTATATCGTGTTTATTTTATATTCCAATTTATGTTTTTGTGGTGAAAAATGAATTTTCCCCTGTTCTATACTCTGTGTACTGTATGGAAATTGACATTTTTGCTGACATGCTAATTTTTTGATGCATTCTGACGTATTCCTCGGCATGTTGGTACTTATTTTGATATCACTGAATAGGAGGACAAAAGCTCCGGTCAAAAGCTATACATATGGTACCACAAATCAAGTTTCTGTGAGCTGTGTCCGTACTATGCATGTTAGCCTCATTTGGTACCTTCTCTCTCTCTCCCGCGGTGGCGGGGGGGGGGGTGGGTGTTACCAATACCACCCCCTGCCATCACTTTGGGATTCGGTAATTCCGCTTTCGTCGTGATCACCCCTGTAGCTCACCAAAGATAGGCCTACTATACACCCCGGTGGATGTTTGTTTTTTGCATGAAAAGAGCTCGAAATATCAATGTGGAAATTGATAATTACGAAAAAAACCAAAAAAGGGTGAAAGGCTAAATGAACGACAAAAACTTAACGCCAGAAAGAACACACGTCCTGAAACAACTCGATGACCATCTGATTTTCTCAATTTTTATGAGTTTGTCCCGGGCCGGCCCGGGGTGGGGGGGTATCAAAAGGTTTGTTGGGAAACCCATGCTCGTTTCCATAGTTCCTGAAAGTGACCCAACGGACCAATTTTCAGTGAAAATATACCCCTAAAGGACGAGTATTCCAGTTAAATTATACCCGGTTCGGTGCAAATATACCTAACGGAACCATTTGCGTAAATTATACCCTAGGGGGACCTGCTTTCAAATATGTGAATAAAAAATAAACCTTTTAAAGAACCAATATATGAGAAAAATAACACTTGTACTCTGTAAAAAAAAGAAAATTTACCACCACTGCAAGTTTATTTTACTGACATTTTACAGTTTAATTTTCCCATGTTTTTCAATGAACCAGTCACAATCTCACCGATTGATACACCTAGCGGGACTAGAACATAATTATTGAGCCAATTTGATACTCCTAGCGGTAGTCTCGCATTTGAAGCTAGTCCGTCTTTTTTGGAACGAGCATGGGCCCACCAAACCCTAAGAACCCTCCCCGGGGGGCGGGGGGGGGGGGATTTTTGCCCAACCCGTTTGCACATCTATGCAGTTTTTAACTTGTATGAATGTAGCGCTTGTTTCCGAATGAAGAAATGGAGCAAAGAGACAAAAATTCCAATCAGTTAATTTCACACTCATTTACTTAACTCAATAGCTTTATACTCCTGATATGCATGTAGGTGCATTTTGTTTATCTATAGCAACTTTATTTGTTTGTTTATGATTGAATTAAATATCCGCAAGTTATTTTCCAAAATTTCAATCCAGTTCATTGTTTTGATGATAATGAGCGAATTAGTGTTTGTATCGCGCTTTCCCCATAGGGAGCTCATAGGCCACTACAAACCTAATTTCTTTGCGGTAGATGAAATTTGCACTTAAGATTAGGCATATAATTTACTTGATTACTGGTTCGACAGTTTTCAAATGATATAGGCCTAAAAATCTGTTGAAAAGTTGAAAATAGTATACACTTCTTCTTCATATGCCTTGCCAATGCTATTTTAATAGCATATTAATCGTTAGATTACGGGACTATGTAGATCTGGTTGTGGGTTTTAAAATCAATATTGAACCTGATTGAACTTACCAATGTCGGGTATTTGCTTGTGTTTGTGCGTGGTGTCATGTCCGTGTCTAGTAATTGATTTTATCAGTCGTACGAACTGATACAATGTGATTCTTTGTTAAAACCCAAGAGCTGGGTAAAACCAAAGATTTGTAAAACCATAGAGTTTTCCTCTCAGTTTTTGCCAAGTTTTTGGAAGCGATCTTTGATTTGTGGCATGTGAGAGATAATATGAGGATGATGAGGATGATGATGATGAGATGGAAGATTGATGGAGATGATGATGATGATGAAAAAAAAAATTATGAGTGAGCTGATGATGATTATGCTGCTACTGTTGCTGATGCTATGATGATGATGCTGATTCTTAACTGTGCTTTTTGACAGTTAAAGGAGCAACAAGAGAATTATCACCGTCATCCATAATTTCTGTGATATGTGTGTTATATGATTAGAACGCACCATAGATCCCTACTTCTATTTGTTTCCAGAATAACTTAAAATGGAATGGAAACAAAAGGTTGATTTGTATATGCTTATATTTCAATAGAAAACATAGGCTGAATTTCGTATTTGCTCCTATACGAAATTAAAATTTGCAAGTTTCGTACTAAAGAAACAGTTCTCAGCTTAATCCTTACAGATGGGGATATTTTTGAATATAAGCTTTACAACAGTACCAAAATCAGAATTTTCAACATTTTTTGTGTTTTTCGGACACCTGTTTTTTGAATTCCTCGTGGCACCTTTGATGCATCAAGATCCTGCTTTATAATACTTGGGTGGCCAATTGCCAAATCATATATATCCAAGAAAATCAACAAATTTTGGGAAATTAACACAGGTTCAACTATCAAGTTTTGGCAGATCAGGACTAGTATAGTACATCATCATCCCCGGGAGGGGGGGGGGGGGGGGCACTTGTATTCAAAGTGTGGATATGATGCGTGAACATGGACTTCAAAAATGTACCCTAAACACGAATTTTTCGCCGACTAAAAAAACCAGCGAAAACATACCCTAAACAAGGTATTTATCTGTTTATATACCCTCAACAAATAGCAGTGCATGAATCGTAAATATACCCTTTATTTCTTGCTTTGCTTTACTTTCCAGTTCTGATTACAATATTTTGGATGATTTTGATCCCGGCTTAATGCGATATAACATGACAATTTCAAGGTTAAGAAAAACATACCCTTTTTCCATATTTTGCTGTTTTTGACACCCTAAACGATGTACGCGTGTACATTCGCTTGTTGGAAAAACGACACCCTTTTTACGCGTTTTTTTGTTCACGCATCATATCCACCTTTGAATACAATGTGTGCCCCCGGTCATCATCATGTTATTGCCATTGTCATCAGCGTCATTGTCATCATTGTCATCTTCTTCTCCTCAGCAATATTACAAATCTGAAATTTTGCAAAGTACTTTTACTCATCTCTTACTCTTGCAAAAGTACTCATACTCATACGCTTAGGTACTCGTACTCATACACGTACTCAGGTGCAAGTACTCATACTCATACTTGTACTCAGGATGTAAATTTGCAGTACTCATACTTGTACTCGAGTAAAAGTACAATTTGTGTACTTGTACTCATACTCGTATTCATACTCGGGTTCAAGTACTCGTACTCATACTCCTACTCATGAAAAGTACTCATACTACAAGTCTGACGTTTTGTTCTATTTACAGTTACCTTAACAATTTTAGGTTTTAAATAACAAAATTGTTTGCGCGCGTTCGCACACAGCAGGCGCACTTGCTAGTACAGCTTCGTGTCAGCAAACCCTGTTTCTTCTGTTCATCATTTTCATCACCCCATTCCCCCAATGCCAAAAAGAAATTTATGCCACTGACTCCTAGCCTGCTAAAAGGCAAAATGCCCCTAGCTGGTTCTGAAACAAAACTGTACATTTTCTATGCACCAAGGGCAATAAAATGTTAAAACACACAAAAATCTCTTGGATATTTATTTCAAGCACTGCCCTAAGCTAATATTCAATATTTCCACATTATTATTGTATTGCATTATCATTGCTTATCTCAGTTTAAGCAAAAAAACAATTATACGGTTTAGCATTATCAAGAAGAGAATCAACAAGAAACTTTAAATTTAGGACACTTATAAGTGCAATTGTTGATACCGAAGTAGGCTACTTAGATTTTGTTTATTTTTACAAACAGTGTATATTTGAAGGACCATGGACCATCCATGCCAAAAAGTGGGGAGCCCACTTTAATACTACAAAGGCCCTTTTTTTTTGTTTTTATTAAATCTCACCTTGTGTTCAGATTCATCTTTACCAAATTCCGCTCTTGCACTAAAATGCCAACATTTTAAACCTCAATAACTTTGTGTCCAAATTTGATTTTTTTTCTAACCAATTCTTTTTTGGGAGGGGGCAAGGGGGGGGGGGGCTGAAAGAAAATAAGGGATTTTGGGCAAAATCAGCGATTTGGGGCCAAAATCACCAAATTTTGGAAAAAAGCAGCGATTTTGGCCAAAATTGGTTTAAAAAATTACAATATTTGATACTTTTCCCCCCAGAATTCCACTCCCCCCCCCCCCCGGATTTCACTTTGCACCCCCCAGAAAAAGAGGTCTGGCACGCCACTGGTTCAAATTTTCTTGAAACGCATAAGTGAAAATCAATCAGAAGCTCGGAGTAAAGTTTGAGATTCTGCAGACAGTGCTTTCTGCCTGCCCTTAGCGCAAGCTCCCT
The DNA here is from genome assembly GCA_023653785.1 of Ophioderma brevispina. NCBI lineage: Eukaryota > Metazoa > Echinodermata > Ophiuroidea > Amphilepidida > Ophiodermatidae > Ophioderma > Ophioderma brevispina. The sequence continues at coordinate 75,077 of JAMKCH010073427.1, read as the reverse complement.
GTGTAGCTTGAATGCTTGCTTTGCTTGTCCACCAAGGGCAATAATAGAGCATAATAACCTAAACTGGACCTTTTGTGCAATTTGGCACAGGTGCCTACACACGTCACAAATTAAAGATATTTTGTATAATGCTGGAGATTTTTAATCTCTCTCTCCTCCCTCTCTCTCTCTCTCTAAGCTTCTCTATCTCATTTTGCTTGAATCTGTGACATTGAGTAAAGGGAAAACAATACTGATAATGCTTCCCACCTCTAAGATTTTTTAAGCAGCGCTGCTTGCCAAAACAATTTTGTGTGTCAAGTGAATAGGGTTGTGTTAAATATAAAAAAATGAAAATTAGGATTTTTATTCCCATCAAAAGACCTCTGTATGGGTATGACATGTGTATGGAATGTATAATATTAAATGTATTTTAAGTTCATATTTTATGCAGTCAAGCACTCTTGCACTCCGCATTATATTTTTTTTTTTGTTCATTTTGCATGCATCACTCATATCATTGACGGAAAATAAACATTGTCTCCCACTCTACTCTACCTGTGTCATTTTGCTCGTCCACCCCACTGCTTCATTTTTTCCAATCTCTTACTCTCTTAAATGGAAGGATTGAGGTGAGGGAAGAGTTCAAATTAAGATTGATAAATCAGTCTTAAACATTGAAAATCAAACTAACTTCCATGAATTTTTCAATCAATTTTGGACTTTTCCCAACTCAATCCTTGAGCTTATTTTTTTTTAATCCTTGGTTTTGAGAGAGTGAATTTTGGTTCATTGTACTAGCAGAAAAGAGGAGAATTCCAATCTTCTCTAATTCCTATCTTTTTTAGGTTAGTGATCTAGGGGAGATTTGTTTGTGGTTTATTCCGGGCCATGTCATGTAATTTATCATTTTGTATATTCTTTGTTTTGTTGTTTTTATGGTTGTTGGATGCACAGGGGCGGATCCAGGATTTGAAAAACGGTCACAAATTACCGGGCTGAAAGGCTATACCTTGTGTCCAAAATAGCTCAAAATGGGCTGATTTTGCAATCAAGAATTTGCAGAATTACCGGTGGCGCGCGCCCCTCCTCCCCCTCCCTGGATCCCGCCTTGATGCCCCCACTATTGTATTTGAGTGCCACTGTTCCGAGTGTTATCCCGCATAAATAATAAAATATTATTATTATTGTAGTTATGATTTGACAGTGCATAACAAGAATGCTTTGTTTATTATCATATCCATAAAAGTAAAAAAATAGGCCACAAAATCCATGCCTATAACCAAAGAAAATATTTGTTCCTTTTGTATAATTCATTATTCACCCAGCCATGACTAGGGGAGGAGCGGTGCTGGTGGACCCCCCCCCCAAAAAAAAATAAAGGCAAAAACGGCGGCCAAAAGATAGATCCTATGAGTGAAGCGAATGAGGAAGCAAACAAAACACAATGGTTTTATGCTTAGCGTATAATTTGGTAAAATTTGACCACTTTTGCCAAATTCCAATCACTTGCAATTTAGGTAAAGTCACCTTTCGAAAAAGATCACTCCCGCCCCTAAAAACACCTGGGTATGGATAATGGGTCTTTGATGTCACAGTGTAAGAAAACACAGTTACCAATTTCAATGGATAACCTAGAATAAAAATAAACTGAAAGTAATAATGGCAATAAACATTGTGCACCCAACACTGACCAGGAAGTACATAGTTGAGGTTCTATTATGTTGTGATGAGGGAATGAATCTGTACCTACCGCAATCAACATAGATATTCCTGAATTACTTGCTGTGAAAAGAACATCCTTACAGGGATTAGCAGCGATTGGGAATCCGAAACATCGAAAAATCATCCAAAATTAATAATTTTTATTTTATTACTGCATGGGTATGCGAACATAACTTATAACTGCGTGATTGGATTGAAATCTGTGTATTAAGGGGCATTTCGTGAATCCACAGCCTCATCCCCACCTACTAAAGATGTTGATATCATTATATCATCTGAACCGTCCTTAGTAATCCACGTGTGCCAATCGTACGTGCAATTTCAGTCGCATCTGCTAGAAATTCACAATGGTGTATTTTATGCCCGTAAACGGACAGAAATTACAGCACAGTAGCCTATGGGACTGTGGGAAACGAGCGATTGCTCATAACACAAAACCGCAAGATAGGGATAGCTCAAAATTTGGGAATGAAGCTTTCTCAAGGATATCTAGTGATCAATGAATAAAACAGAATGTGATGAAATCACGAAAAATGGCACCGTTAAAAGGCAAGACAGTGCTTTTTATCCGATTCGGTAATTTATATACGTGCTTATCAAAATTCCAACTTGAGGATCAAAAAAGCATTTCCCAGTGAATATCACAGATTTTCAGTGTGATATTGTGGACCATTATCAATACAGTTTGACCTCAAACACAAACATTATTATCTTTGTTCATTCTTAAGGTGAAACCACCAATCAGTATATTTTGGTGAGATTTGAAACACCGTCGTATGTTATTTGCGGGAGACGGTATGACCAATTTCATCAAATACTTTCATTTTTCACTATTTGGTGGTTGTACATTAAAGCAGTTCAGGGGAATTGTGCACACGTATCCATGATTTATAAGTAAAAACATGCATTTCCACATTTTGTGATTCGCTCACAGTATCGCTGTAATCCTTTAACAGGGTCTAATTTTTTTTTGAAAGTTTGGAACCTTGGATAGTTGTACATTTCAATTGGTTGCAAACATCATTGTCATTAGCATTCACGGTTTTAACTTGTTAGCTTAAAGTTACCAAACCTTTATTTCAATACACTTGATTTAAAGCATACAGCTTTTTTTAAAAGACATGTCCCAATTCCAAAATGTGATATTTTTGCAGAGTTAGATTGGTAAACTCTATGTGACGAATGGGATTATGCTAACCCGGCACCTTGTGGGAGGGGCGATTTTTTTGGGAAAAGTCCCATTTGAAAAAAAAATTGCCCCTCCCTAAAAATCCTGGTTATGGGGCTACGGACACAATACTTTGCTCTTGGACAAATGAAGGTCAGGCATCAAAATTGCTGGCTTAAACATTGTCATGGAATTTCAGCACATGTTTAAAGATCTACCAAAACCAATATTTCAAAGAAATTGCTAGGCTGGAATTTTTCCTGATTTCAAAAAATAGAGATTGGATGCCCATTTCTTTGTTCATTTTAAAAGTGCTTGTTCCGATCGCATCTGGGACCCCCTGATTTACACGCGAAGTAGTATAAATTTTGATATCGGAAGAAAGGCCATATTTTCTATTATATGTCTTGAAAGTTCATGCTCCAAATTCACACTTCTTGCAAAGATATAACAAAAAACTGCCGTTTAGTGGTGACCACCAATGTAGCACAGCAGTGAATAGGGCATTGCCAATGTGCATTAACGCCTTCTATTGTCAAAACCGCAAGTTCGTGGTCCACGCTACTTGCTGGTAAATGTATGCAGGTGCCAGGCTCTCATACCAAGTGGAGAACAAGATACCTATAAATTGGAAACACCCACTTGAAAAGGTTTGAGGTCACATATAAAACCAACCAAAAGTAAAAAATAATCATGGTCCTCGGACCAACTAGGCAATCGCCGTGGTTGTGAATGGAGCCCCCATCTCAATTCACCCCAACGGGACTTACGGTGCACCCCATGGTACCCCACCTCCTCACCGATGCACCCCACCCGCCCCCCCCCGGCGACCAACCCGCCTCCACTCCCCAATGCACCTCACCCAGCCCCCTCCCCGGCGGACCCCACCTGATGCACCAACACCCTCCCCCTTCCATGATGCATCCCAACACACCCCACCCAGCCCCTCACCAATCCACCCCAAACAAAGCTAACCACCCCCTCCCACACATCCACCCTTCCCCCAACACCACACCCTTCCACAACACCACACCCCATGGGGTCCCATGTACAATGTGACACAAATTCCAGGACAAAACAATGTCGAATTATTTTGAAGCTCCCCAAATTTCTTTCAAGCACAAGATGAAAAGTATGAATAATAGTGTAATCAAATAGAGTCCATCCTTTGAGTACAAATCTGAAAATTCCATTCAAATGTCACACACTCTTAGTCCTAGTTTCGTGGAAAGTGAAATGACTATTTGGGCCATTCTTCAAAAAGTACACATTTTTGATAAAAAATGAAGTTTGCAGATTTCTTTACATTTCATTTAAGCATCCTTCGAAGTTAATTTCATGCATGATATTTAAGCAAGATGTTCGACTAAACACCCTCATTTGCAAATGAACATCTTAATTTTTGGGATAAAACAAGGAAATAATTACACCATTGCTTCTTTAGTTGTAGGATAAATAGCTTTTCCTTTTAAAATAAATAATAAAAATTTTTCATTGTGTTTGAAATTATGCCTAAAGTATTGCATGGACTTCATTTTCAAAATTATTTTGAAACAATTACAAATTTAAGGAACTAGACAAGTATAAACAAGAGAATTTTAATGAACTTTGGTATGTACACACGTGGCCAAAAATACAAGAAGTAAGGTTTTATTGCTAGAAAACCACTGTCGTAAAGTTCATATTTCATGTCAAAAAGCCAGGTATGTGTACCTCCTTATACAAAAGAAATGGTTTAGACTTTCCTCTTTCAAATGATGGATGTGCTAATACTGTCACACACGTGACGACACCACCATTTTGTATTGAAGGACATTAAATTTCTGGTCATTGAAAGAAGGTAGCAGTGTTAACTTTATTATCAGTTAAAATATGAATATGCATAGTTTAAGCAAGAAACAACATCTAATTTTATAAAGACGGCTTAAACTTATTGTCATGGGTCTGTTTGAAAGGTTTGGGGTTGAATTGCCACAAGGACATCGCCGGATTAAGGAATGAAGGACGCCCTCTATAGTTTTCATGAGAACGGATGAACTTGAAACGTTTGCATAATAAGGCGACATGATAAAAGTTTAACTTTTGCTGGTTTTTCAAAAAAAATCCCACTTTACATTAACTTCCCAAAGTGGTTTTATGATAACGTTTTTTATAAATAAGGCTCAATGGGTAATAAAAATGTTCCATATTGAAGCCGTTCCCCCCAAGAACACAATGCGTTGCAAGGATGTGCGCCTTATTATTGCAAAGAATGTGAGTGGCGTTCTGGTTCTTGGGGTGAAAGGCCTCATTTTTGATTTTTTGTTTTTGGGGGGCCGGAACACTAAACGGAATTGCCAAAAACAACTTCCACGAATGTTTACATACAAACCATACCATACGCTATATTGGTAAGGCATGCTAATTACCAAGGGCTCAGTTCACTAGCCTTGGATGCGCACATGGTACAACAGCCGACCATGCACGTCCTGGGTATCATAAATCATACTAACATAAGGGATGTATTTGGTCAATACAATGGTGAATTGAAGCTATTGAACTGCGCCACATGGGAATGATATAGCTCATATATGCAGTTAACTTGCTCATGATATAAATAGCGCGGTCCTGGGCCATTGTGGTGTATTCCAGAGTCTGCTTGGGGGTTGAAAGACGGTATATAATCCAAATCTTAGAAAACAAAGCTAATAGGTATTCGGGTATTGTTATAAAGGGATGCCTCATGTCGCCTCTGTGGTAGCTTTATGAAGGACAAAAGCTACTATAGGCGTCACTACAAGCGCTCAATGACAAAGGGCAGCTATTGCAAATCTTCTGTTTTTCATATAGTAATCATGGTAATTGAAATGGAGTGCATGCTCCAAGCTTTGCTTTTTCCAGAGAGATGCCCTGATGTTTCTCAGACTTTTCTCATTTTTTCTTGATACAAGTGATTTTGGGGATAAAAAAAACACTGCGTGCACTTGATTAAGTTGTTGTAAAACACCAACTCGAAATTGATGTGAATATAACTATTATCATTATAGAGGGACTCAGTCTCTTCCTTATCCGGCGATGTCCTTTCGCAGACTTGTCCAATATTTCAAACAAGGAAATTGCATACTAGGAGTGCATTGCATCTTTGCAAGTTATTACTGATGACATCGTATGGAAAGTGCTTGAAATAGTGAAAAATGGGGAAATACACAGATTTATAAAACTTCATTTCGTTTGGTTCTGGATACAATTTATTTATTTAAAAATTTTGTATTATAATTCAATGGATGATGTAACACGAACCACCACGGTCACACACATTACTTAGTGATATAAATGTGTTATTACCAAGTAAGTTTGCTTGGTACTTGTAATTACAAACATTGTTGTAATGACATCATACCAATGTCTTCGGAAATAAATAGTAAGAATGTGAGTTACTTAAATTTCACAGGAATTTACAGTTGAAGTTTGAATTCTAAAAATCCATTTTTGTCGAGGTCACAAACGTGACCGAACTTTATTTGCCCCTCATGACAAAATAATCAATCTGGCGAAGTGGAAACATTTATTTTGTTAGGTTTGGTCTGAGAGTTTTTCATGATACAAAAGTAAGAACAGATTGGTTAGATTGGCAAAACAGCATGGGTTGAAAATCAAAATTCCCTTTTTCGGTCACAAACTGTGACCGAAGAAGTGCCATTTTCCAAGGAAACGTGTGTGAATTTGGCCGTGTGAAAGGTTTGTTACAATTGTTATGGCTGGCTGTGAGATTTCAAATCCCTTCCATAAATACCCACACAAATTTAAACACTCCAAATGAAGAAAAGGTGACAGACTTGTCCATTCAAACTTGCTTATCCTTTGAGCACATGATAAGCTATGGTACATAGTCTCCAATTCCCTGGCAGAGGGTCAATAACAGCAACTCACTAGGTAATAAGATTTAAAACATGCCTTGATTTATGTATGAGTCATAATTCCCCAGAACACATATTGTCCTTTCATGTTATACAGCTACATAAAGCAGGTCATGAAATGTGTCCCAGGGATGACAGCATTAGGTACTGGCATATTTATGCACACAGCAGCAAGCAGGTCACATATAAACAATCCCATATTGAGTAGTTAGGATTGTGTATTATGATCTGTTTGCACATTAGGCTTACCTAGACATAAACAGTTATTCAAAAAGTATTTCTCTGAAGTTTTTATCGCTGTTTTTGAGCATTGGGACATGTTGAATATAGAGAAACGTATATATTATGTATTGGATAACACTTTTCATAACGGGGCACACCACCTACCTGGTGGTGCACCATAAACAAGAAATACAAAAACACAACATAAACAGGAAATACAATGAAAATTACATTACAAATCAATGGGAAAAATTTAAGACAAGCGGGAGTAAGTGAAACAATCTTCCAGAGAAACATATTAAATAGTCACATGTTATTCTTAGAGCTGATCTAGTTTTCCATGCAGATAAAATATGCTTTGCAGCATTGATCGAATATATTTCCAAGGATGATAATTATCTTGGAAATGTTATCAAACAACAATGAGTTGTTTATTAATATTTCCATAATGAAGATGTGTCCCAGAAAGAAAAGTTTGAGGTCATTCTGAATAAGTCTGTAATGGAATCATAATAGCCCAAGTGTTAAAAGTTTATTTGAAAATAGGTTTGTAACCCCCAGCTTGCAAATAAAGCAATGTTCACTCAGTTCAGTTGTATCATAAAACCTGGTTCCAATCTGTGAAACCAGTGGAGCACCGGACTGGAGGGGGGGGGGGGGGGGGGGCCTGAAATTTTGACACCCCCCCCCCGATCGATGACCTGGCAGAACACTAGCAAAAAAAAAATTTCCCCCGGGTTGTGCGGTGGGTGTCTGTGCAATAAATGTTAATTTTTTTGCCCAAAATGTTTTAGTTTCTTGACCTCAATTGAAAAAAGGTCAAGTGGACCCAAACTTGAGTGACTCATAGTTGAAATATGGGATCCCTAATTTGTTGATGAGGTTCAAGAGGTATGTTCCAAAGTTAAAGGATATGTGATGCCTGGGTGTGGTAGTGCCGTCGATCACTAAAATGTTGAAGGTGCGTGTTCTGATCGTCTTTGGGACCCCCCCCATGATTTACCCAAACGTAGTATCGATTTTGATTCAGTGAAAGGCCGTTATTTTCTCATTGACGTCCTGAAATTTGAGCCCTCAAAATCCATTTCATTCCCAAGATGTAAACAAAATAAACCGCGTGTTAGTGGTTAACCATTTTATTGCACAGTATTGAATAGGGTTTGCAAACATGTATTATTGGGGCTACCATCAAAACCGCAAGTTTGTTTCCCACGGTACTTGACGGGGGTATGTGCAAAGTGCCAGACTCTCCAATCAAGTAGAGAAACACAATACACATAAATCGAAAACAAGCACCTTTAAGTTTGGAAATTGACCCAATTGAAAGTTGAAGTCAATTGAAACCAAATTTGAAACATGAAATGTTGTGATAACCCTGTTTGTATTTAGTATGGTCTTTGTATGCGGGAGGGCCCCCCTACCCTAGAAGACATCACTGGGGTGCATTTTCCCTTGCTCCTTGCTCCTCCAACCCCCTCCCCCCAGATGCCAATGAATAGACAATGTGCCCTGTAGCCCACCTGCTACGATACTACTTGCATGTGTATGTCCAGTGCCGGATTTAAGAGTCAGCAGTGTAGCAGCTGCTGACAGGGCCCCCCTAAAATATGCTATCAGGGCCCCCTTCGAACACACCTTGTCGCACTAAAGTGCGATATTGCATGGCTTCATTGACACTAAAGGGCCCAACCTTAGATGCTGACAGGGCACTTTTCATTAAAATCCGCCCTGTGTATTTTTAAATTAGTATTAAAATATGAAATTTGAGCGGGCATTACATGTATGTTACAGACAATTACCAATGAAACTGTGCAAAAAGGCCTAATTGAAAATTGGCGGCACTCTTTAAAAATTTTGCTGTCAAGGCTTTGAACCCTTTTGATCCTTTGCTGATAAAGCTTTTCATTTTTAAAGGTGGATGCTCTGATCATGATAGCTCATGATTCAAATTTCATAGGATTCATTTTTCTCCCTCACATCACCAAAATAATTTGATTACAAATTTGAGCTACCATCCATCAGCTGCGTTTTGGATAGCAAGAAGCAAAAATTTGGTATAAAATTGGATGATTGAGCACATATTTTATTGGTCGAGCTATGAGTTGCAAAAATATTGGGCGAGACTTAGTGGAGCCCAATATTTAAAAACTTATAGCGAGACCAAACAAATATTGGGCGGAAATCATCCAATTTTATAACTATGTTTTGGATTCAATATTTTTACCACACTTGGATCCATAAAACATAATAATGTACTGGGAATTGGCCCATAGAAGTATATGCTAAAGGGGCTGTTAGCTGTCCACAACCTCGTCCACCCTGAATTTACCTCAAAGAGTTGGAGATTTTTTTATTACAAAAATATGAACTTTGAGCAGGGCCATTAAATGTTCTAGTGTACTAGACAATTACCAATGAAACTATGCAAAAAAGCCTTAAATTGAAAATGGCGGGCACTCTTTAAAAAATTTTTTGCTGTCAATGCTTTGAACCCTTTGTATCCTTTGCGATAAAGCGTCAGTTTAAAGGTGAATGATCTGATCATGATAGCTCATGATTCAAATGTTCATATGATGCAGGTTTTCTCCCTCACATCACCAAAATCATTTGATTACAATTTTAGCTACCGTTCCATCAGTAGCTGTTTGGATAGCAGAAGCAAAATTGTGGTATAAAATTGGACTGATTAGGCCCATATTTATTGGTCGAGCTATGAGTTGCAAAAAATATTGGGCGAGACTTAGTGGAGCCCCAATATTTTTAAACTTATAGCGAGACCAACAAATATTGGGTAAATCAATCAAATTTATAACTATGTTTTGGATACATATTTTACCGACCTTGGATCCATACAAAACATAATAATGTTACTGAATTGGCCCATTAGGAAAAGTATATTGCTAAAGGGGCATTTCGTTGATCCAAAACCCGTCCCCCTGGTTACTTACCTCAAAAAGAGTTGAGATTTTTTTTAAATCATCCAAAGTATTCAGTAGCCTTAATATTCCATGTCTACCTAATCAGTGATTTCCTAAATCGGAAAATCAAAAAAATCGTCAAAAATCATATTTTTGCATATTTCCAACAGGAAAGGTATCCTAAAAATGCCCTGCAAGTGGCAAAGACAAAAGCAGACCTAATAAGGACAAAATCTGACATGTTTAGTCATTACTGTCCATACGGACACTTATACACGTAACTGAATGGGATTCATATCTTTGAAACACTGCCTCTTTCTTCATTTTCTGTCAAATCTTCAGTTGGAAAAAGAAATTAGGGAATTATACAAACTTTTTCGCTTACACCATGGTGGCACTATGGGGACCAAGGAAATAAAGCAATTCTAATAAAACAAAAACTGCAACTAAAAAATAACACCCTGAGGATCAACTCAAATTTTGGAGTAAGGCTTTGGCTCAAGGTATCTATTGGAACCACGATAAAACAGGAGGTGTGGAATCACGGAATGCACCTTTAATAAAGACTAATCAGAGATTTTGGAAAATTACCTCTGTATATTTTCTGAACCAAAAGCCTTAGTAATTCATGACAAAAGGTACAAAAATCAACTCTAGGACCCAGTACTGTTTTGCAAAAACATAAAAATCTTAACATTTGGCTTGTTTTTTTTTCTTTAATAAGGGTTGTAAAATCTAACGTTTGGGTTGTAACACTTTGCAGCCAGTGAGCAGCAGAAAATAAGATCTGAGATCTGGGCAATTTATTTTTTCTACCAAATCCACAAACAGTGCTATTATGAACATTTGTAAATAAATCTCACACTGGTTCTATTTTTTTCATGTTGCCTAAATTTCTGAATTTCCCATTTGGCACTCAATAGTAAAATATTTTGTTCATTTTGATCAAATTTCTCCAAAGGATGATTATATTCCATTTAAAGATCGCTTATCACTATCTCAAAGAAGAAAATGTTCACTCTCTCGCTCACATATCTTTAAGTCAGGCGTAGCGGCAGTGGCGTAACAGCTTTTTTCAGTGGGCAAAGGGGGGGGGGGGGCAAATATTTTCAGGGGGCAAGCATATATTAAAAATTGTTAGTATCGTATATGCCATGAAATCAATAAATTTTCGGGGGCAAGATCCACCACGGGGGGGGGGGGAAGCTACCCATCCTGGGTACCAGCACAAAATGACACATGAACTTTCTGTCTTCCTTGGTTGCCGTCTTCTTTCTTTCTTTAATTCTTTTCTTACCCAAATCATAATTCTAAACTTGGCAAAAGAAATGCTGACCCAAAGGCCCATTGGGTGTTCACATATTTGGGACAAGGTCACTTGGTCGATTTAACGGGCATTTTTGAAAACCTAAAAAAATATTACGCCACAGATCAATGCTATAATCACCAGATTTGGTGCAAAAAAAGTGTCTGACCCATGTGTACAGCACAAGATTAGAATCAGAGGGTGTTTTGATATCAGATGAAAGGCCGTATTTTTCTCATGACGTCTGAATTGAGCCCTCAAAATCCATTCATTCCCAAGATATAAACAAAAAACCGGACCGTTTTAGTGGTTAACGACCTTGTATTAGCAACAGTATTGAATAGGGCCTTTGCAACATGTATTATTGAGTCTACCATCAAAACCGCAAGTTTGTTTCCCACGGTACTTGGACGGGGTGTATGTGCCAAGTGCCAGAATCTCATATCAAATAGAGAACACCATACACATAAATCGGAACAAGACCTTGAAGTTTTGGAACTTGACCTAAATTGAAAAGTTGGAAGTTCAATGGGAACCAAAATTGAAACCGAAATGTTGTGGCTAACACCGTTTGTGATTCGTTTAGTGTTTGTATGCGGGGAGGTAGGCCCTATCCCTAGAAGAAATCACTGGTGCATTTCTCCTTGCTCCTTGCTCCTCAAACCCCCTCCCCCCAGAGCAAATGAATAGGACATGTGCCCTGTAGCCATACCGTTTACGTACTCCTTGCATGTGTATGGGCCAGTGCCGGATTAGAGTCAGCAGTGTCGACAGCTGCTGACAGGGCCCCCTAACATATTGCTATCAGGGACCCCTTCGAACACCACCTTGTCGCACTAAAGTGCGATATTGCATTGCTTCTTGACACTAAAGGGGCCCCACATTAAGCTGCTGGACAGGGCCCTTTCCTAAATCCGCCCTGTGTACTTCTCCAAATGTATTACAAATATGAACTTTGCAGCAGTGCCATTTACGATGTACTAGACAATTACCAATGAAACTATGCCAAAAAAGCTAAATTGAAAATTGGCGGACTCTTTAAAAATTTTGCTTCAAGCTTTGAAACCCTTTTTATCACTTTCTGATTAAAGCTTCATTTTAAAGGTGAAATGAATCTGATTTCATGATAGCTCATGATTTCATTTTCATATGAATAGTTTTTCCCTCACAGCACCAAAAATCAATTTGATTACAAATTTTGAGCTACGTTCCATCAGGCTAGCGTGTTTGATAGCAGAAGTAAAATTGTGGTATAAAATTGGACGATTGAGCCATATTTATTGGTGAGCTTGAGTGCAAAAAATATTGGGCGAGAGGTTAGTTGGAGCCCAATATTTTTTAAAACGTATAGCGAGACCAAAACAAATATTGGGCGTTAATGTAAAGCATCAAACTTTTAATCTATGTTTTGGATCAATATTTACCACACTTGGATCCATACAAAACATACTAATGTACTGAATTGGCCCATGAAGTATATGCTAAGGGGCCATTTCGTGTCCACAAAAACATCTGTCCCACCCTGACTTACCTCAAAAGATGTTGAGATTTTTTAAAATCATACCAAGTATCAGTAGCGCAATAAGATTCCATGTCTCCACGAATCAGTGATTTTCTAAAATCGGAAAATCAAAAAATCGTCAAAAATCAATTTTTGCATAATTTCCAACAAGGACAAGGTATCCTAAAATGACTGACAAGTGGCAAGACCAAAAGCAAACCTAATAAGGACCAAAAATCTGGACATTTAGTCATTAAACTGTCCATTACGGAACATTATACACGTAACTGAATGGAGATTCATATCTTTGAACACTGGGCTATTTTTCTTCATTTTCTGTCATTTTTCAGTTGGAAAAAAAATTACGGGAATTCTACAAACTTTTTCGCTTTACACATGGTGGCATATGGGACCAAGGGAAAAATAAGCAAATGCTAATAACACAAAACTGCAACTGAGGATCAACTCAAATTTTTGGAGTAAGCTTTCTCAAGGATTATCTGGTGAACCCACGAATAAAACAAGGACGGTGCTGGAATCAGGAAGCACCTTTAATTAAAGACATACTCTAGATTTTGAAATATACCTTGTTAATTTTTCTGAACCAAAGCCTAGTAAATCCATTGGAAAAAACAAAAGGTACAAAAAATCAACTCTAGGACCCAGTAATGCTTTTGGCAACTAAAAATCATAAATTTGGCTTGTTTTTTTTAAAAAAAAAAAAAAAAAAAAATAACTTTTGGGTGTAACCACGTGCAGCAGGAGCAGCAGAAAATAAGATCTGAGATCTGCAATTAGTTTTCTACCAAATCCCCACAAACATTGATCATGTATGGAACTTTTAAATAACTCTACACTGGTTCTCATTTTTGTCATTTTCTCAATTCGCGAATTCCCTTTAGGCCACTCATAATAGGTACACATATTTGTATTTTGATCAAATTTCTCCATAGGCTTATGAATATTTCCATTAAAAGATCAGCTTCTCACTATCTCCGAAGGAAAATGTTCACTCTCTCGCTCACATATCTTTAAGTCAGCGTTAGCGGCGAGTGGCGTAAACCAGCTTTTTTTCAGTGCGGCAAAGGGGGGGGGGGGCACATATTTTCAGGGGGCAAGCATATATTAAATTTGTTAGTATCTATATGCATATGTAAATCAAATCAAATTGTTCAGGGGGGCAAGATTCCACAAGGGGGGGGGGGAAGCGCCCCCTTCTGGGACGCCGAATATAACTGACATGACTTACTGTCGTCCTTGGTTTCCCGTCTTCTTCTTTCTTTACTTCTTTTTTCTCACCCCAATCATAATCACGAAATCTTGTCAAAAGAACTGCTGACCCAAGGCCCATATGTGGTGTTCACACATTTGGGTCAGGTCACTTGGGTCGATTAAAGGCATTCTTTAAAACCTAAAAAAATATTCCGCCAAATATAATTCTATTAATCACCAGATTTGGTGAAAAAGGTCTGACCCAGTGTACATGCACATATTAGAATCAGAGGGTGTTTTGAAATCAATCCCACAATGAGTTGCAATGTGCCTATACTGTGATCACTGATAGTGTCTGAATTCTAGTATTTTGACATAATTATCTGTTTTCATACAAAACCCAGGTTGTGGGTAACATGAATCAGATAAAGATCATTTTAGTTATTTGGTAACACAGTATGTTGAGAAACACTTTCAATCAGGTGAGTAGCACAAAAAAAATTTGGATTCTTAAAAATGGCACTGCACCTTCAAACCAATAATTATTCTTTCCTGCTTAAAGTAAAATTTTTTATGGAAAACCAATTTAAGCCTTGATGCTTTGGCAACACAATACATCACTATATAGCCATTCTGGTTTTTGATTCTGATGTGATTTAATGTTAAAGACACTATCAGTGATTCATCCAAAAAGTCAAAATTTTGAAATTTGCAGGCAATCTTACAAGTGAATAAGGACTTCTCTTTAAGTTACTTTTTCCAACTGAAGAATTGACAGAAAAGAAGAAAAACGGAAGGTTCAAAGATATGATTCCATTCGTACGTGTTATAGTAAGTTGGTTAGCTCAAATTTTAAATTTGCCCCTCAAATTCAACATTTTGATGAATTGCATCTGGCACTTAAATTTTAACATTAAGGGAGGTAAATAACATAGAAACTGGGGGGGCCATGCACACCAAGTTAATATTTGACAACCCCAGAAATTCAGTCGGCCCAATTAACCCAAAATGGCCCACCCAGTTCAATTGTTTGACCACCCAGTAAAATTATTGGCCCAAAAAATTATATTGATGAAATTGCAGTATTTCAGTTATGAATGGTAATTAAAAATGTATAGCAATATCCTGAATAGGCAGTGTGTGACCTACACCGAAAATTAGGGTATTCAGGGTTATTTTTTTTTGAAGGCCCATACTTATTAAATGAAGATCACCATCTGTAAAAAGGCACCAAGACACAGAGGTAAGTAGGTTACATTGAAAAGGACTGAATATCTTGAAATTCCTGCATGTTGTGTGTATAACATATACACAAAATATGATTACCTTGTGAATCGAAAGTAAGCCTGGTGGAATGGAACAATACAAATTGCCACATACAAGTCCAAATAAAAAAGTTTATTTGCAAGTAAGGGCTCAAAAACCAAAATGCAAATGCACTTTTTGTGTGATTTTGATCATACGATAATGTTAAGTCAACTAGTTGTAATCATGTTTTACTGTATGATTATTAATTTATAAACCAAAAATATGATTGGGGATCACCGGTAAAAAAGTATAATATCTCTCTGGCATGTTTGTACCAAAAGCCCAATTTCTGAATTTATCACATATAACAAACAAACATAAAATTAAAAAAAAAAAAAAAAAAAAAACATACTAAATCTTTTTATACATAAGCTAATGGAGTTGGGATTATTCAGTCAGTGATAATACATTGGTAAGCAATTCAGTTGGTGGCGGCCAAGCCTCATTATTATAGCAACTCACCAAAAATGTCAAAAGCAAATTACAGCAATACAGAGGTAAACCACAAACCCAATTGGGTGCTTTTGATGTGGGTCGGTCATGAGTGTTTTCCCATGACCCACATACGATCTCTCACGTTCGTTATTCATACAGAAAAACTCAGAAAAAACCGTCCAGTGAGTTGAGTCTTCAAGTCCAACGGTTTTGGCATAAGAAAAATATTCTTTGACACATATAACAAAATTTGAATTTTCATCAAGATTGCGATTAAAAGGTGTTAAAACCAATGCGACGTCTGAAAATGGGGATTTCTGGAGCTGGAGTTCCCCTGTAAGAATTCTAAATAGTAAAAAAAAGTTTTGAAAAAAACTGTAGTGCACTTTCTGGGGAAATTCCGTAAGGTCTATGATGTTGTAATATATAAGGTATACATGCAGTAAATCTTGTACGATGATGGTTGTTACTAGTCTTTTTTTAGGTTAGTGTTCTAGAAATGGGAGATTGAATGTGTTTGTTCCGGCCCATGTCAGTGTAATTTAATCATTTGTTAATGTCTTTGTTTTGTTGTTTTAATGGTTGTTGGATGCCATATTGTAGTTTGAGTGCCACTGCTTCGAAAGTGTATATCCGAAATCAAATTAAATAAATAAATATATTTAAAAGGTTATTGAAATAACCCATGTTGACACTATAAGCTTTTTGTTGTTGTTTTGTTAATAATTAAATAGCACATTTGGAGGGAAGTCTGGAAAATAAAGGGGCACATGAAGTAAATTTTTCCTACTTTTTGGGTCCAAGTAATGTAAAGTTGGCCCACCCGTAAAGATTCTTATTTACCTCACGTTAAATAACATTTTTTATATTTTACCAAATCCCACTCTAAAAATGTCAACACTTTTGACCAAATCCCATACTTGTGTCAAATTTGACATTTGCTAAACAGTTTCTATCGATATTTTCTATAGGTGTTAAGTTCATAATTTGGAAACCTTTTTCCCAATCCAACATTTTGACCACATCATTACCAATCAATTCGGTTTTGACCAGGTCTTTGCTTGAGGTACAAAAACAAACTTTTGAGTAACACACACAAAATCACCTAAAGACCAATTAACTTCAGTTTTTTGCAATGTTCATGAAACTTGGTTTGTGTAAAGAACTGACGTCCCCCATGAGAGGTGTCCTAGAACCATAGCAAACATGTACGGAATAAAACGTGATCTGTAGACGCGGCATTTGGGTACAGGTGCTGTGAAACAAATGATGAATACAGCACTCAATGGAGAAACACATAGGACGATGGGGGTAGGACGCTTATCATACAGACAACTGTAGTTTATGACACCGGCATGAAACATCATCAAATGATCATTAAACCACTTATAAAATCCTAGAGTGGGGTGGGGGATGTCCCCCAATATTTTGATTGAGTGGTAAATGGGGATTGATGGTCCATATGATGGTTGCCCCCAAAAAAGTGATGCCTGTGCAGGTGTTTTGACCAAAGGTTTTGATAGTTAATTTGAAAATGGTAAATTTCTGCATGCTTAGTGCACATTTTGTTTATTTGCATGAATTACATTGAACAAGAATTAAGTTTAGGTTCAGAATGTCAAGCTTTAGCATGCTTTATGCAATATGTACTGTACTCGATTCACGTTGATACTTTCGTCCCCCTGGATGTTTGGACTAGTCAATTAAGCCGGAGAGGGAAAATGAGAATGAATTCAAAATGCAGTGCCACCCGATTATCTGGGAGGACACCCCGGGTCATGTAATCACCCAGCGCCACTAAACACAATTTCATTCTGTATGGAAAATGCACTATGGTGTTTATTCAGTCTTTAACATTCTCACAAATCATGAATTAACAAGAACGAGAGTACCATGCCCCTTCATTGAATTTTTCACCTCCGACAAGAATGGTACCGGTCACATATCAGGTGAATCGAGTCTTATTATAGTAACAGATCAGCAAAACCTGTTTCATTCTCATAAAGTTCATTAACATCCCCCGATGTCATAAAACTAAATTTAACTCCACTGCTTTTCCCAATTGGCACATCAGAAGAACTCTTTTTCTAAAGGGCCATTTTGGATCCACACGCTTCTTCCCTACACTTGCCTAAAAATATCAAGATTTTTGTATCACAAAAGGTTTTTTTTTTTATAGTATTTGCATCATTCCAAATCATTCATAATCAGCAAATTGCTGTTTATTCATATGTCTATGTCAGAAACCACATTGGCAATGTAATATCACCGCTGCAAGCCTAGATGCCACCTTGAAACAGTCGTCAGTGAGTAAAAAAAAGGGTTTTAGGGCCACCAGCATAACTGACAGGACCGCTTAGCAATCCGTTCTGCATGTGTATGTGTGTGTGCATGTGTTATGTATATGGGTGAAAGGTTTTTGTGTGAAGCGTGTGTATCACTAAAGTGTTTTTTTTTTTTAAATTGAACCGTTGAAGTCAATTGGAACCAAACCTGTATATACAGGTGAACTGGAATTCCAAATAAGTTGATGAGGTCAAGGTCACACAAGTATCCATTAGGTGTTTTTATTGGTTTCAGGCCGGTTTGAAGTTGAAGTTGTGAAATCAAGTTAGAGGTTATTTTCTCGGTGGCACTATTTCATCTGGACGGACACTTTTTAAAGTGGCTATTTCCAGCTCTGCCGTTAAGTCCATACTTGACTAGGGGGATCCAAAATCGTGATTACAAATTCGCTTTATTTTATGATAAAATTACGCATTTTTTAGCATTCTCTTTCCATGTATAGTTTCCTAGACAATCAACCAACATAACTGTGCCAAACATATCCAAATTTTGAAAAATTGGGGGCCGCTCTTCAAAAATGTTGCCATATTCTTTACTGTAAAAGACCTATCAGTGATCCACTCGAAAAAAGTCAAAATTTTAAAATTTGAACGGAATATCTTACAAATGAATAAGTTAACTTATCCAACTGAAGAATGACCAGAAAAGGAATTCGGGAAGTGCTCAAAATATGATTCTTTATTAGTTATGTGTATATAAGTGTATTTAGCGCAAATTCTAAATATCTTGCCCTCAAATTCAACATTTGACGAATTGCAATCGGCACTAAAATTTTCAACATTTTTTATATATCCAGGGGCTAGTATACTTTGAAACTTTACCAATCACAGTTTGACGAGACGTCATAACAATCAACTTTCAGTTTTGACAGGTCATGTTGCTTTTGAAGGTACAAAAACAAATTTTGGTACACAAAATCAAGCTAAAAGACCAATTAATTTTTAAAACAAACTTTTCCAACATATATGAAGACCACCACCCGCATTCTTTAAGTCCAAACCCCCACTAATGGGCTGCGACTTGTAAATAAAGTTTTGCAAGGTTCATGAAACATCACCAAATGATCATTAAACACTTTAAAAAATCCTTAGGGTCGGGGTGGTGATGTGCCCCAATTTTGATGAGTAGGCAGATATGGTCCATATGTGGCCCCCCCCCAAAATGTGATGCCTGTGATGTGTTTTGGAACCAAAACTTTTCGATAGTAGATTTGAAAACCGGTTTTTAAACTTTCGGCTTGCTTAGTGCGCATTTTCTAATTTGCATTGAATTACATTGAACAATTTTAGTTCAGAATGTCAAAGTTTAGCCATTCTTTATGCAATTATGTTACTAGCAACATTATTTGTCAGCCCAAAACCTGTGTCATTCAGACATTTCCAGCAACACATCCCCCCGATGTCAAAAACAGGAATTATGCAATGCTTCCAATTGCACACTCAGTGACATCATCTCTTCTAAAAAGCATTGAAAAGGGAATTTGAGAATCCTCAGCCTATTCCCCCTCCACTACCTAAAAAAAGCAAGATTTTTGGTTCACATAGGGGGAGTAGCAAAAAGAAAATTTGGGATTCTAAATTGACCTGCACCTGTAAACTCTTTGCTGCTTTAAACATTTTACAGAAACCCAATTTTTTAGCCTGAATTAAACTGCTTTTGCAACACAAAATTACTAAAATATAGGCCATTCGGGATTTTCTGATATGATTTAATGTCAATTCAATATACATGTAGAATAATTTTAAATCCTAACACTGATTAGTCCCTAACTACAATCCTAAGGATTAACTTTTAAATCTTTGAAATTTTGGACTGTAACTACTTTTGCAACTTGAGTAGCATCAGCAGAAAATAAGAGTTGAGGTTTCTATTTAACTTTTTGACCAAAGCCAATCCTCGTGATTAATTAAATGATAAAAATTCTATACCTAAGTCTCCATAGGGGTTTTTCTAAACTATATAAAATATAATGCTTATAAGTTATATCCACATTATTAGCTTATATTTTTTTCTTCAAATTTATTATTGATATGGGTGGGATCAAAGAATAAAGCCTCTACTATATTATGTATTATTATACAATATAACCTTAAAAGTTGTATGTACTTGTAATATATTGTATCATCATACTGATCTGTATCATGGTCTTTGCACTGAATGAAATAATGAACCTGAACAAACCTCATCCAGGTGCTCAAATTCTAAATCTTGCCCTCAAAATTTCAACATTTTGACCGATTTGCAATCCGACACAAAAATTTTGAAATTTGGTATATTTTTACCAAATCCCACTCTAAAATGTCAACATTTTGACCAAATCCCATACTTGTGGTCAAATTTGACATTTTTGTAACCAATTCTCATCCAGGATATCTCATCCAGGGGCTAGTATAATTTGAAACTTTTACCAATCCAACATTTTGACCACATCATTACCAATCAAATTTCAGTTTTGACCAGGTCATTTGCTTTGAGGTACAAAAACAACTTTTGAGTACACAAAATCACCTGAAGACCAATTAAACAACTTTTCCAACAGATATGAAGGCCACCCATTCTTTAAGTACAAACCCCCACTAATGGGCTGCAACTTGTAAATCAAGTTTTTGCAATGTTCATGAAACATCACCAAATGATCATTAAACCACTTTAAAGGTGTATTTCGTGATTTCAACACCTTCCGTTTCATTCATTGATCACTAGATATCCTCGAGAAAACCTTATTCCCAAAATTTGAGCTGATCCCGATCTTGCGGTTTTGTTGTGTTATGAGCAATTACTCGTTTCCCACGGTCCCATTGGCTACTGCGCTGTAATTTCTGTCCGTTTACGGAAAGAAAATACAAAATTGCGAATTTTTCTTACAGATGCGACCGAATTTGCATGTAAGATTGGGCACACATGATATAAAAAATCTCAACATCTTTTAGGTAAGTCGGGGGGACGAGGCGCGAGGCTGTGGATCACAAAATGCCCCTTTAAAATCCTGAGGGTGGAGGTGGGTGAGGTCCCCCAATATTTTGATGAGTAGGTAGATATTCCATATGATGGTCCCCCCCCCCAAAAAAAATGTTGACACCTGTGTATGTGTTTTGACCAAAGTTTTTGATATTAATTTGAAAATGGTAATTTCTGCATGCTTAGTGTGCATTTTGTTTTAATTTGCATGAATTACATTGAACAAGTTTAAGTTCAGGATGGGCTATTCCAGATAAATTATGGTATTATGCACTCCCCCATAGAGGATTTGGGAAATCGAGGTTTTTCCCCACTTTCATGTCCTGGAATTACAGCCATTTTCTTAATTTGAGGCTGGATTTCCAAATATTTATATAAGGATTTTCTGGAAATCCATATTTTATTTTAATTTCATGGCCAAGAAACATTTTTTTTAATTTTGAGGCTAGATTTCCAGATATTTATTTTAGAATTTAGGAAATCCATTTTTTACATTTTAATTTCAAAACTGAGAATTTCAACCCCTTTCCCAATTTGGGATGGTCTTTCCATTGATACCAAAATAAGTACCAAATTTACCTAGTACGGCATCACAATGAAGTCATAAAGTCCGCGAGCCGGCAAAATTGGCATTTTCAACAAAAATAGATGTGCTAAAATGACCATAAAGGATGAGAGAATGATTACCTAGAAGCTTATTTTTTTTTTTTTTTTTTTTAACATTTTGTTTTAAATATTATAAAGCCCTTCCCAAAATGTAAAGCTCCCACGTTCAGCAACATTGTCACCCAATGACTTCATTTTATTTTCTTAAATTTTACTTCTGTCACCCAAAGACTTAAATCTTTCAAAATGTTTCAAAAATGTTCATCCACCCCATTGCACTATTTCAATTCATATACAAACTTAGAACATTTGTTACTTCATGACATCTTACCTGTCATTCCACCGTATTGAATCGTAAATATCACATTTTATAGAAAGTGTGCAATTGCAATCTATCTATACTACTAAACAAATGAGATCAAAGGTCACACGCATCTAGGTAAAGGTTACACACGGGGAAATGCACTAGTACTACTAAAAATGAGATCTGTCTGTCCGACTATGCGTTTTGACGCACTTTGACCTATGGAGCTGATGTTTGGCATACATGTAGAAAACAACACCCTGATGTTTATTATCAGGGTTTCAGGGTGACCCAAAAAAAAGTCATCTGGAGGTCAATTTGCATAAAAATGTCGTATAAATGCCAAAAGGACCGCTAACCTGAGCAAAGAACAAGTCTGAGGTCAAATGTCACACACACACAGGACAAAGTTTGCTTTCAATTTGGCAAGAAAACCAAGTAAACAAGAAAGCTGGGTGACCACATAGTTATACATCTATATTTGACTGCAGATCACTTTTGCAACCATAAAACTACTGCCTCACTCTAAATAATTGTAATAAGTAATGCACTTTTCAACCATGTCTAAATGTAATAGTAGAATGAGTTCGTATTTTCAGTCATGATCAATCAACAGTACTACACATGCAGCAAAAAATTTAAGAACCTCATTAAAGGTGGCTGATCCAATCAAAATCCGACCATTCATGTTTCCTCTAAGCCTCCCTTAAAAAGCAATTAAATCAGTCCAACCGTTTGGATAGTGAAAGATTTTGAAACGTTTTTATTCATAACATCAAAATGAAAACATTCTTAAAGAGACATGAGGAGATGTGGTGCCAAACGTTTAAGCATCCGTTAATTCAATGCACTCATAACGATTTAAAGACGCTGTTAACCAGCAAATCACTGTAAAAAATTACAAATAAAAATATTCCTTGACAACATATACTAATTTCATAATTTTTTGTTAATATTTTGTTTTTACGTATTAAGCCAATGGCGATGTCTAAATTTGTGATTTCTTGGCCGCACTCCCCTGTTGCCTGTTACGCCCTCTATATTCATGTTTTTATTTTAGTGTTACCCCATCGTGTTTTTAGTGCATACCGCTCACGACGGTAAGCAAGTGTGGAAGTGTGATTGCTTTGTATTTCTACTCTTTTGAACATTAATATCTTTTTGTAAATGTACGTTCATGTTTTCGCTGGGCCTATCTTATTGAGTACATATCCATATGACGTATAATTGCACATTTCATAAACTATCATACATGTAGATTTTAGAGGATATAAACGGCACAAATATTTTCTGCAACACTGCTACTGAAAAGTCAGAAAGTAGGTTAAAACCCAAGCGAATAGAGTTTTTTTTTTTTTTTTTTTTACAATCAGATGCAGCACAATAATAATAGTGAAGTAAGGGAGTATGAGCAATCTAATGATAAGCAGACAAATAATGTTTATAGCTTGACTTAAATTTAAACAGAGATTCAAAAGTTCACTAGGGGTGGAAATCACCTTGGTAAGTCGAGGGTTAATATATTCCAGATCCTTTTTACTTTTCTATTTTTGTAACCAATTCTCATCCAGGATATCTCATACAGGGGCTAGCATAATTCGAAACTTTTACCAATCCAACATTTTGACCACATCATTACCAATCAAAGGCCCCTTTAAAATCCTGAGGGTGGATGGAGGTGGGTGATGTCCCCCAATATTTGATGAGTAGGTAGATATGGTCCATATGATGGTGCCCCCCCAAAAAAAATGTTGACGCCTTTGTGTTTTGACCAAAGTTTTTGATATTAATTTGAAAATGGTAAATTTCTGCATGCTTAGTGTGCATTTTGTTTTAATTTGCATGAATTACATTGAACAATTTCAAGTTCAGAATGGGCTATTCCAGATAAATTATGGTATTATGCCCTCCCCCATAGAGATTTGGGAAATCCAGGTTTTTCCCCACTTTCATGTCCTGGAATTCCAGCCATTTTGTTAATTTTGAGGCTGGATTTCCACATATTTATATAAGGATTTTCCGGAAATCCATATTTTATTTTAATTTCATGGCCAAGAATTCCATCATTTTTTTAATTTTGAGGCTAGATTTCCAGATATTTATTTTAGAATTAGAAAATCCATTTTTTACATTTTAATTTCAAAACTGAGAATTTCAACCGCTTTCCCAATTTGGGATGGTCTTTCCATTGATACCAAAATAAGTACCAAATTTACCTAGTATGGCATCACAATGAAGTCATAAAGTCCACGAACTGGCAAAATTTGTTAAGGTTCTTTGCAAAACCAAAACAGGGTTCTTTAGCCAAGGTTCTTTGTAGAACTTTAAAACTTTAAGAACCATTAACCAATGTTATTCAGAAGATTCAGGGGACCAAAATAACTATATTTACAGATATCACAAACAAAATACATCGCAATAGCAGCAAATACAAGCCAAGTAATTGAAGTAAAAGTACATTGCTACAAGACCAGTGCACCCAACACATGCCCTTGGTGGACTAGACCATATGTACTGAATCTGAAAGTTGGCCAATATGTGATGGTTTGCATAACCTTGATTGAATTTCACATGAGTGTATAACATAACATAACCTCTCAGCATGAACTAAATACTCATCACCAAGGACACAGCTCAATTAGTTGTTCATGTACAACTATTAACATGAACTGACTTTGTATATTCTGGGTATCATAAATGATACTCAAATATCATTTTCCATGTTATATATAAAATTTAATATATTGAAAGGAACCCTCTATTCAGATCCTTCCCCTAAGGAATTTGAATCCAGTATTTTTTAAAAAGAGAGACAAAAAATTTGGTCTCATTTATTGTGTAGTATTTAGATATCCCATAATATCATCAAATAGCAGTACAGATTTCTGTAAAATTTTCAAACAAATATATAGTTTATATGGAATAGAATTTGTATAGTTAGGCCAAGGAATTCCAGAAAAGAAATAGTTTGACCAAATTTCCAAGGGTTTTTTTAACCCCCTTTAGAATTCCAAGATTTTTAAGCTTTTTGACCACTACTCATCTATGGGTTATTTCCTCTCTCTGTGTTAGAATTCCGGGAAGTTGTTTCAACTTGACTTCACATGACCTTTGACCTCGGCATGTAACCTTTGACCACATCAATATTATGTGGAATCCCATGTTGCACCTATCTGATACAAGTTTGGTTCCAATTGAACTTCAACTGTTCAATTTTTTAATGCATTTAGTGATACACACATGCAGTATCACACATATACATACACACATGCACACACACAAAATCTCCTTTGAAAGAGTTGAAGTTCAAACTTAGTCATAGGTGCCACATGGAATAAATGTCACTGGACTCATTTTATTAAAGAGGCATGAAGACATTTCCAGAAAGAAGCACCAGGTTTTTTGCATATTTGTAATGCTTACCAATGTATTAGATCACATCTGAAGGGAATAAGCCGAATATGCTGTCTTTATGTAATAAGATGATGATTTAGTATTTTCTATAGTGTACGACAGAAATTCAAAGCATGGTTTTGTATGGAGAATGCGCGACAGAAGCAGGCAAGTTCAAAACAAGGTTTGCGGTTTTCTTTTGTACCTGTTTGTCCAATAAACCTTCGAAACATTCTCAGTAGGTGGTCTACAACTGATCTAGCTCGTTCCGTAGCATTGCACGTCGCAGGGAGGTAAATAACATAGAATTATTTGGCCCACCCAGTATATTCAGTCTGCCCAATGACCCAAAATGGCCCACCCAGTTAATTATTTGACCCACCCAGTAAATTATCTGGCCCAAAAATATATTGATGAAGTTGCAGTATTTCAGTTAAATTAATGAAAGCTAATAAAATGGTCAATGAGCAATTTAAACAATTTAAACAAGAAGGTATGTTATATTGTAATGGATTGGAATATGCTGAAATTCCTGCCTGCTGTGTGTATAATACACAAAATAAAGATCACCTCGTGACTCGGGGCAAGTAGGCCTGGTTGAATGGAACACTAAATACAAATTGCACATACTAGTCCAAATAAAATGGAAGTTTGTTTGCAGTAAGTAGCTCAAAAACCAAAATGCAACTGCACTTTTGTTATTGTTTTATTTTAGATCACACCAAACGTTAAGTCAAACCTATTTTGTAAATCATGTTTTATTTTATATAATTATTAATTTATAAAACCAAAAATATTGGTTTGGGATCACCTGTATTAAAAGTAATAATTTTTTTTTTTTTTTTTTTTTTTTTTTTTTTTTTTTTTTTTTTTTTTTTTTTTTTTTTTTTTTTTTTTTTTTTTTTTTTTTTTTTTTTTTTTTTTTTTTTTTTTTTTTTTTTTTTTTTTTTTTTTTTTTATTTGTTTTTGTTCCTTTTTTGTTTTTGCCTAATCATCACTCATTTATAACTTATAGCTCACTCAGCTGGAAAGGGGCAGACATAGGTTAATTTGCAGTCAAAGTTAAATTCATGGATGAATAATAATAGAGGTGGGCTATAGAAGGTCAATGTTTCAGATCACTTCGAACACAGGCTCATTTGATGACTTTAATCATCCTGATCACACTTTCGAGGATAAAAATGAAAAAGTGCGAAAACCAGGGTGCCCCATCGAAAAATCCAAAATGGCCGCCAAATTGTCAAAAATTTGATTTTTGACCATAACTTGGTTATTTTTTGCTCAATTTGCTTAATTTTTGTGGCAATACCCATGTTTTGGGGTATTAGGAATCATGCTATGCAACTTTCATCTCACGATAGCCTTTCCTTTTCCTGAAAATGACGTTTTTGCTTAAAATTGATCTCTGAGGGCGCTTTTCCATAAATGCGCATCCGATTGATAATGTTGATTTTAACATTCAAAAAGTTGAGAGTTTCATTATGAACACTTGCTGAAAATTTGACTTGCGTGGTGTTTGCGGTTTTACAACTATAGGCTTTTTATTGTCATAAAAATGCCCTCCATTGAAACCCACACGTAAGAAAGTTCGTTGACCCCTGTGTATTCCAATGAGTGTTTTCGTCAAATTTTAAATTGATGCCACGGGAAAATGGCAAGTGTTACACAGCTCTAATCTTCAAAAAAATGATGAATCAACAATTCTGATGATGGCCCACCGGTTAAAATTGAAAACTTTTGATATGATATGTACTTTTTGGGAAAGCGCCCTTGTAGTCCAATTTTAAGCTAAAATTGCCATATCGAGAAAACAAAAAGTCGTGGTGAGATAGAAGTTGTATAGAATGATTCCTTGCATGCCAAAACATGGGTATTGCCACAAAAATTAAGGTGATTAAACAAAAGCTTATCAAGTTATGGTCAAAAATATGATTTTTGGCCAATTTGGCGGCCTTTTTAATTTTTTTTCGTCGAAAATGGGATAAGCATCATTAAAGTCATCATTCTAGCCTGTGTTCGAAGTGATCTGAAACTATGACCCAAATATGACCCTCTATAGCCCACCTCTAATAATAAAGAAAAAAGTGTAGAAAAGAGACAAATATTGATGTAGTAATAATTAATATTATTGCCATGAGTCAATAAAATGGGGGTATTGTATCAAATTATTTTTTTTAATTGTTACAATCTGCCACTACTAAAATTGTCAAATGGGCAATGTTTATAGTGAACATCAGAACGTGTGCTCATGCGATGAGTAGATTTGTTTCTTGCCATTTTTTTATATGTTGTCAAATTCGTTGGGATTAATTGTTATGGTGAAAATAAAGAAATATTCAATTGTGAATTACACTATAAGAATAAATGTTGTTAGTAAAAAATGACATGGCATTTCAAATCAATTTATAATGAAAAAAAAATTGTAATGAAAAGGTTTCTGAACAAAAACACACCAGTTTCATACCAAATGGGAGTTTGAAAAAGCCTTATTTTACTACTTAAAGGTGTATTTTAAAGGGCAGATCAGGATTTGAAAAACGTCAAATTACCGGGGGCTTGAAAAAGGACTAAAAACTTTCCGCGCCCCTCCATCCCCTCCCTAGATCCGTGC
The DNA here is from genome assembly GCA_023653785.1 of Ophioderma brevispina. NCBI lineage: Eukaryota > Metazoa > Echinodermata > Ophiuroidea > Amphilepidida > Ophiodermatidae > Ophioderma > Ophioderma brevispina. Next base: position 47,189 of record JAMKCH010073427.1, on the reverse strand, counting down.
TGTTTTAGATACTTGGTTGTCGCCACTTGATAAGAGAAATATTATTAATTCTTATATTAATACAAATTTATCTGAAATAAAATGCAAACTGTTCGTTAATATGAAGAGCTCGTTTCCCAAAGAGCCTAATCCAGTTTGACTTATTTTAAAACAAGAATTAGTCCTTTAAAAAAGACAATCATGCTCATAGAGGATGTTAGTACTTATAGGAACCTATCATATTAGAGAGATATAAACCACAGTATATTCAGGCACCCCAACAACTCATGCAATACAACCTTAATTTGAAATACATGGGTGGGGGAAATGCCAGCCTTACAGCAATATCCATTTCATAGATGAGTGCCCTCCCCCCTGTTATGACTTTTGCAGTATTAATGTATCTGGTTCAAGACCTATGGCTATGTCCTTTCGCACGGTACATCCCCCATTTATAATAAATGGTGTCTGGAACCCCCCCCCCCCCCGAAGCGTTAGCTGAGCCCCATGCAAAACTTCTTACAAATAGGATATAAAACTATGATCTACCCCCGGGGCCCTCAGCAACATCCCCACCACCACGCACACTCCAGGCCAAGTCAAGTCAACCACCACACACGAATCTCCCCCATATGAAATTGCTTACTTCCACGAATCGCTGACAGCGAGGCGGAGCCGAGCGTTCCGTGTTCTTTCTGTTTTTATTTAATACATTAAGAACATTGCTCCACAATCATGAAAAAAAAAAAATAATGAAATACATAAACACCGGCAGAACAATCGTACAGGCTGTCTGACTGAGGTCGAGGCTAAACGCAAAACACCTGTGTTGGATCGGATACTAAAAAATAGCTATGTCTGGGTGATCAATACGTTTGGTACAATTACTATTGCTTTACGGTAGTGGCTGGCGATAATTTCAGATTCAGAATGCTGAACAAGGCTATATTGGAAATGTGGAAAATTGTGGGTATAGTTTATCAATCAAATAGATGCTAAATATTTTAACCATAGTCCATTGCACAGAGAGTACAAACTTCAAAATTACAGGCGAAAACAGGTTTAAAACAATGCTTGTCACTATGGCAAAGTTCAATAGCTTTCATTCCACTAAGTGTACTTAGGAAATACACCCCCCGAGTTCGGTTGATAGATGATACCTAGAATACACAAGACTAAGACATGTAAATTGCCATGTATGACACCAATCCAACTGAAACTGATCGCCCTGGTGATGAGCAATTTGAACTCCCAAAGGCCCTGTGCTATCTGGGCATCTCGTTACACATAATGGTAACTTCAAGACCAGGGGTTCATTATTCAACTCCCCCATTACATGTCCACATGAATGAGCAGTTATCCCTATCAACCCTGTTCTGGGGGCGATATATCAATAAACGTTTTGTTTCAGGCTGCTTAGGAAATGTAAATGAAGTTCCTAGTAGGCAATACATGTCCCTTAATTCGGACAAAAACTAATTGGACAACCAGAGGACTTTGTAATGAGAAATACCCCAACTATGCCAATGCATGTGATATTCTGCCCAATAATTTGCGTTGTCTGCCAATCAGAATGCTAGGGGAACTTGCAATGAGGTGGCTTTTATCCCTCCCAACTTATAACATCCTTCGATGGAAAAGAACAAATTGAACTGGCACACCCTCACAATTTCTAACCTTTACTGCCTATTTTGTTGTATAGTGGACACCAGTTAAACAGTGGGTCTCGGGCTACCCGCTCTGAGGGGGCAAACTTCAGAGTTTTGGGAAATTTTCCTCTCAGGGGGTCACAAGGCAATTTTCATGGTCAGCGGGCTAAAAAAGGGCTGTTTAGCATGATTTTTGCAAGTTGGTTCCGGCCAAAGGTCGTCAGGGGGAAACCTGCCTGTTACGCCACTGCCAGGTTTGAAAGTTAAAAATCCATGTATATGCTAACTCATTACTTTCTTCATAAAAGAATTGAATTCTTCAACCTTCTTATTCTAAGTCCTGAAAATACCATTCAAACACAAAGAAAAGAAACACCAAAACATTATTTTGAATGTGGGTGCTTTCTGTCTAATCTGACCCCATATAGAGAAGAATAACTAATTTTTTGTTTATACATAAAGCGGAGTGGGGCTTATTCATTCAGTTGTGATTGCATCACAATGGTAAGCATTCTAAATTATGTAAAAACAGTTTTTAAAAATGGAGTGCACTTTTCTGGGAAATGTCTCTGTCTCTTGTGATTGTTGTATATAGGTTCATGAATGGATACATTGTCAGATGAATCTTGTTACAGATGATGGTAATAATTACTTCAGTTTAATAAAATAACCATTAAACTTGTGTTTTGTTTTTGAAATAAGCAAATTTGTGAGGGAATTCTGGAAATAAAATGGGGCCACCCAGTAAAGTATTTCTCCACTATTTTTGGTCAATATTAATTATTTTAAAAGATGGGCTCGCCCCAGTAATTTATTCTAGTTACCTCACTGGCACGTCGTCCACACATACCTCACTATAAGAGAGAACCTACTACCCTACCTACCTACCACACTACATTTAACTACAACACAAAACCCCACCCACCCACCAAATACACGTACTTCATTAATTCAGTACCTACCGTCCTACATACGTCCGAAATCCACCGTCCTACCTACCGTTCCCTACCGTCTTAGCGGAAAAAGCCAGAGCAAACTGGGGCGACAAACTGATCAAGAGAGAAATTTGTATCCAATAATAATTCCTCCTGTCACTTTAAAAAAATCGTGTGTTTACCCATAAAAAGGGCGTGATTGTCATAAAACGTGAAACAATAGATTTTGCATAACAGGTGTTCCTATATGTGAAAAATTACTGATTTTTGACAAATGTTAAAGCTTTCTATCAAAAATGCTCATGTGGAATTAAAGAGATATAACGGACATTTCACGGAAAGAAGCGCCCCAATTTTTCGACCCAATTTGTTTGGTATTTGAGAATCGCTTACCAATGTGTTAAGGCCTGTATAAAGGATTATTTTTAGGGGGATTTTTAAAAGGGAATTTCCCCTAAATTTACCTGGGCATTCCCTCTCAGGATTGGTGTCTTCTGTTCATGGAAAATTTGAAAATGGGACTTTTTAACCAACATTTAAACCCTTTTTTTACCCACTCATTTGCTCGTTCCCAGTGGCATATAGACCGGGGGGGGGCAAGTTTGTCACCTATGGGCTCAAAAATGTGACGATATGGACAAATATACTCTGTCAGAAATTATTTTCTCCTTTTCGCGGGGTTTTGCCGTTGCTAACGCGTGTGCTGCAACGTATGCACTCACATACGCCTATGTTTGGATCGTTACAGGCGACCGTGTTGGCCGATCTAGAAATTAGATGTTGTTGTTCACTTGTTGTCTATGCGGAGGCGGGAATTGGCTTGCGTCACGTCGTGACTTAGACGCCACTGAGAGAAAATAATAGCTGGATACAGTATATGCATTTTCATCCCTCTTTTTTTCAGGATATTTCAACTAATTTTCAGCCTAATTGGGCAAGTGTAAATGAAATTTGGCGAAAATCAACTTAATTAATGCAAATCACCGGGACGACATTTGCCCCCTCTGTCAGGACGACTTGTAAATTTTACCTGTTGGCAGTTTTCTTTTGTTGTTTGACCAATAAACATTCAAATTTTCTAGGTATGTGTTTCTACCAGCAATCGCGAGCAATGAGAGAAACTATCTGTATCTTTCCAAAAAATCATCCCATCCCTTTATAAAGATTAAAGCACTATTTGCTACATCAGAAATTGCAACAAAAAAATCATCAAAAATCAGATACGTCCGTTTACAAGTATAGATGTCCCTGTATACCCTAAGTTATCTACTAGTTCCAAAAGCAACCTAATTAAGGGCATATATACGTCCATGGATATACTGCAACACGTAATTGAATGGAGTTCATACTTTGACCCGGGGGGGGGGGGGGGTACTTGACCCAACATTGGGTATCTGGGTTGTGCGTACCACCGGGTACAAAAATCGACCCATGTTTATAGTGACCAAATGTACAAAAACATGACCCATTTATATCGTTTGGGTTCCAAATAAAATAAATCGACCGCATTTATATAGGCCTATGAGGGTGCAAACCCTTGCCACAAGTTTGGTGTCCATTGAACTGCAACTTTTCAATTGGGGTCAATTTTACATTTTTTAGCCTATTTTTCAACTGGACCTCACATGCCTCGGACCTTGTGCCGTGACCTTTGACCTCATCATCAACATACGGTATGAGGAATCCCCATGCAAAAAAAACACAAAAACAATTGGGGGGTGCACCTATGACACAAGTTTGGTTCCAATTGACTTCAAACTTTTCAATTGATGTCAACGTGAAAACAAAAAAAAATAGTGACATCATAGAACTAAAACTGCCCCCAAAAATTTCACTTCCAGCCCAAAAAAGAGGTCTGGTGCCAGCTACTGGCAACTGCTTATCTAACTCGGTGCTCTATCTTTTGGTCCCCCTATTTATTTTTTTTACGTCACTGGGAACTTTGTTTACGTCACTGTATAAATATCATAGAGTTTATTTATATAAAGCCGTATATGAATAATCCCTGAGAGGGAATTCCCTGGTTCGTGGCGTGTCACTGGTTCGTTGCACAAATGCTCTAACTCATTGGCTCTCAAACTTATGAAGATATGAACGCCTGAAGCCGCGAATTAAACATCTAGCGCCCCTCACCATTGGTTAGCCGTAATGTTGGAATTTTGACAAGTATCGCGAATATTGAACGGTTTAAACTGGTTTGTGCTGTTTTATAGTGATCTGGATGACAACAAAAGTGTCCATCAGTATTGTAAGTACTTTAGGTATTGTAGAATGGGTATCCGCTTGTTATGGCGAATTAGAATAGGAAGCTACGCCACAGAGAAGATCGATCCATGAAAAAACTGCACACATCACAACTCATGAACGTCGACATTGCCAGCGGCAGTGCAGTAGAGAACTGGAAAAATCGACGGATCAGACGCGCAATTCAACACAAGTAATTTGTAATTTTACTGGAAATCGTATACTGATGCATGGTTGCGCTGGTAATGGCAGGAGTAGAACCTAATCCAGGCCCTGGATCGAGAAATCCCATATGTCAAGGTATGTTTCCACTTCCAGGAACGTAATGTAAACATATATGTTTGTTTATCATGTGATATGACTTGATCATTCACCTTTCATGTACTTTTATATTGCAAATTGTGATGCTACAATGTTTTTGTTGAGTTGCACTTAAAGCAATATTATCACATTTTTTGGAAGAGCACCCCCAATTTTCAAAATTTGATATTTTTGCACAGTTACGTTGGTAACTAGGAAACTATACCTGCTAACGAGAAGCTAAAAAAGGCGTATATTATCACAACAGAGGCAATTTTTGTAATTGAAGTGAGTATATACAAAGACTCCTTGGCAGCCAAACCTCGAAGCCCGACGGTCGTGCATGCCAAGAACTCAAACGGTATATTACCGACCGTTTGTAGAAATGGCGCTATCAGAACAGGTTCGGTCATTTTCGATAGAAATCTAATATTTTTTCGGCCATCGTCGATCGTTCGATTGCCACTTTTCGTTTACCAGTGCGCCATTTGGGTTCGGTCTAGGGTTTTCATGAACACGAGATATGCCAAACTTTGGGTGGTGGGGCGGGTACGTGTGGATCCTGAACGGAACCCCCTGCATCCAGTTCCATTTAGACCACTAGTCTATTTTGGTTCCTGTCAGTAAACTCATATTGTCGATGGTAAGAATTGTTTTGGAGGGGGATGTGTGGATAAAAACTAAAAGTCGTATAACCAGTCCATGCCCCTCGCTATAGCCTCGCCCCAAAGCCCCGGATTTACCGAAGTGGTCAACATTTTGGTATCAGAAGAAAAGCTCTATTTTTTCTCATTTACACTGTGAAATCTTAGGGCAAAGGATTTTGTTTGGAAGTTACTGATCGAAAATGTACCCATTTGGGGTCACCAATATAATATAGAATACACCCTACTCTATGCGGCTTAAAAAACACGTTTTTCGCTCTCACATGAAAACGGATTGCATACGGCGTGAAACTTTTGCAGATGGGGTTTTGGATGAAGCCAATCTAGAAAGAAAATTTCATAATTCTCAAAGCGGGGGCCATCCCCCGTTAACAGCTAAATTCTCAACTTTGTTCGATAGAATATGATGCTTTACCCCATTTATTTACATGAACATGTAAAATGACAATGGTAATATTGAAAACTTCAACAAGTAGTGATAAATGATTTTGTTACTCTTAAATTTCAAATAAAGTCCTTCACTTTTAGATTGTGTCAAATAAGCCTGGAAAATTGGACATAAAATCTACAGTATTTTCCTGTATTGCCAAATTACAGCCAAATTACTGTTAAGAGTTTTGGCAAGTTTTACAGTATTTCAGTGTAAATTGCACTGTAGTTTTTACAGTGTGACCAAAACTCTAAGCTACTTTTAAATGATTGGACCAAACTGTCAAATATTTCTTTCGGGAAAAGATGAATAAATTAAAAACGTATCAGATTGTCTAGCTTCCTTAGTGACGTAAAGAACTTTCAATTGGCGAGTAATAATAAATATTGATATCATTTTCCTCACGTTTCGGAATGCTTCAAAATTGTTCAAGTTGGTGTTGGAATTCAGTGCATTTACCTTGTATATTTTCTTCGTGAGAAAAGGGTCATTTTTTAATTATGGCATTAATCTTAGCGGTATGTGACATCGAATTCGATTATAGTGATTGGGTTAAAGTATACAGCCTCTCAGAACGAATAAAGTCTTCGAAACGCCCCACAAAACTGACAGGAATAAAAAATCCTACTATAAGCCTTCTTTATTTATATTAGATCCTATCTGGGTCTAAGAAAAAAACAGCAAAAACATGGAAAAAAGGGTATGTTTTTTCGATGTTTTTTCCTTAACCCTGAATTGTGATGTACGTGTTTAGACGATATCATTAAGCAGGATAAAAATCACCAAATATATTGTAATCGGATTCGTTTAATAACGCAAAAGCAATGAAGGGATATTAAGGACACACTGCATTGCTTATTGCGGGCCGATATTAAATTACTGTTTAGGTAGGCCTATATGTTGTAGCTGTTTTTAGTCGGTAAAACTGTGTTTTAACTTTATGGTGCATTTTTGAAAGTCCATGTTCATACATCATACACTATTTGTAGTAAAGGGTCTGGGCCTTAAATTATTTTTGAGAGGTCCCTCCCATTTAAATTACAGGTACCCTGTACGGTGGCTAGATTGAGAAAATCCAGGTTATTTTTTTAAGCTCTCCCCACCCCCCAAACATTTCGGAAGCACACCAATTGCATCAGTCCCCCCCCCAAACAAGGCGTCAGTGGAACGTCACTTAGCCAAGAATGTCAAAAATAGTAATATTAAAAAGAAAAGTAAAATATAGGTAACTAAAGAAGGGGTGTGGCCAACAATTCCATTAAGATGGCAATCATGACAAGATTTCAGTGGTACCCGTAAATACCCACCACGGCTCCCACCTCCCTTCACTGGACGGCACCATGGTAGCCTAAAATCAAATAGTCTGGAGGGGCGAAAATCATAGAGGGGCGAAACATTTACCATTACAGGGCCTGCACAGGTAAAAAAAGCTAATTTGAATTTTGATTAACCCGACTGTTTTTTTTCCAAAATTTGAAACTTTCGGGGGGGGGGGGGGGGAGGGCAAGCCCACCCCTGTGGTGCCGCACAGTCCACCAACACACGCCACATTTTGAGTGGTGAATTTCCCAGACCATTCCCGCTATCGATACTCATTTTTTAGGCAATTATCAAGTTCCCACTAACCTCTAGTCTTGATCCGTTGTGTTTTTTAGGGATTAGACAGCCGAACACGAGGGGCAAGTGAGGACCCCACCCCCGCCAGACTTAGGAAAGCCTTAAAATGTGTATTTTGACTACCCATAGCCTATTAACTTCAACACGTCATTCATGACTTAAACAAAACCGTCGTGTATATACCGCGCCGTTTATAATTGGCTTGCATAGAAAACTTATAAAACAACAAGGATGAGCATAGACACATAAATGGCGCTGTTGCGGCTCTTTCACATTGAAAGCCGTTTCCAGCAGCTGTGACTTAGTACGGGATCCCCGATAATTATGCGTAGTAAAAATTCTCGTTTGTGACTATAGACATTTTCAAGCTTAACCATTCACAGGTATAGTTTACTAGCCATGTTACCAATGCAATCGCGTAAAAATCTCAACATTTTTGAAAAAATTGGGGGCGCTCTCAAAAAAAGTGCTAATATTGTTTAAAAGAACAATAAGGAATAAAACAGTAGTGGGGCAATTCCAAGCAAGGTCATCCTGGTACCAAAAAAATTTAAATAATGCGAACAACTAAACTTGTGTCTGGAGCTTATATCCAAATTTATTTTATAAAAAAGATTCGGTTAACAAAGAAATCTGGATATGATTAAAAAGTGGAAGAAAAGAAGTTCATTCATAAAAACTTACAGGTATTCGTAATTAGTAAGGGGCCATGGTGTTTTTAAACTGGGATGGTGTAAATGGGTTGGCGTTGTCACAATGGGCGTAATATTTTGTATCACAAAAGTGAATTTTAAAAAACATTCAAGCCACATGTAGCTAAAATGTGGTTTATTACATTAAAAGCATGCATGCAGGGCAACCAGATGCAAGTGATAGTTCTTACTAATCATATTCCACGATTGATTTTTAATTACAAAAATTAGAAGTGGAGGAGGAGCAGGAGCAGCATTTCATGAAAATTGACCCCACACAGGTCATGTGCGTACAAATTTCATCTCTTTTAGAGAGACTATAAAAACTATTTACAACCCATACGTTAAATCAGAAAACTTTTATCCGATTGTTGTGATCAATGGACTTTTCAATCTGAGTGGGTTTCACAACATTAAGCCAACATGAAGTTCAAAATGACACTGTCAAGTTACATCTCAGCTGAAACGTGGCTAATTTTCAAATTAGCCCTGTTGTGTAGACTTCAACTTTATTGGTCTGGGAACATTTTTTAACCTGCACATTGTTACTGCTTTCAGAGTTACATGATCGTTCAAAGCAGAAGACCCAAAGTTATGATGTCCATGATCGTCAAGTGAGGAAAGCATGCATTTACAGAATCTGATAGTGATAGTGATGCTCAAGCCATGGTAAGGCTAATTTAAATTCTTTACATGACATTTATTTTAATTAAATATGCTTTAAAGTTAGGACAAAAGTGACTTTTGTTAATTCACTCATTACAACATAGGGCGTAACTATAGCTTTCCCCCAATGCTATCCCTTTAAATAGCAGTTTATTCTGCAAAGGTACAAAACATATTATTAAGGATAGTAAAAGGTAAAGGGGAAGGGAACTGTGTACACAGGAACAGAGTCACCGTGGGTGCCCATCTCTCTTTACGAAGCGATTGCGACAGAACTCCACCATATACATGTATGTTGCGTAGGGGGCATCGCGGTCACCTTACAGCGAGTGTTGTGGTACCTCAATACTTAAAATAATGCCCGGGATGGCTTGGGTTACCCCTACACCAAGGTAGAGAGGAGTAATTGAGGTTAAAGCCGGCCCTACACAGGGGGAGGAAACACTTGGCCTATGGGCTCGATCTCAAATCATTTGGGGTGCGGGTTGGGCGCTTTCTCACTGGACCATGTGTGCCCTTCAAGGATAATCCACTAGAATAACCTTAACAAAGGATTTGGGTCATTCCATGTGTTGGGAAGCCGTGTGTGATTGCGAACTGTATCAAGAAAGTGTAGTATTTGATTTGTGGCAGCAGTGCGTGTTGAACTGGGGAATTTTCATGTGACATCAAAAATGACTTTTTTACTTACCAAAAATGTGCCGATATTTGGTTGAGCATCATTATTTAGTAATGTGTATGATACGGTTGCTACCCTTGGGAATACAATATCTGAAAGAATTTCCAAAGGAATTCAAACATGGCATGATTTCTTCTGTAGGGACAGTAGGGGTCAAATGTTAGGAAAACTTGGGATATTGTGGCAAAAGGGAGGGAGCAAAAAAATTATGAAAAATTTGACGTTATGGAAATATTTATTTTTGTCTTTCAACATACATTAAAAACAACCATTTTGGCCTTTATAGACTAAAGCTTTCAGAAAAATGTTTTTACTATGATACCTCTATAGTTTTATTTTGCGCCAACATTTCTTTCGCTGTGTCCAGAAATAAAAATTTGTGCCACATCTTAATAAATGGAATATTGATACTATAAGTGTAAAAAAAAGCCATTGTTATTTGTAATGTACTTCAACGTATAAAATGATGCAAGGATAAACAGGGCTATGATTACCTATAAACAATCAGGCACAGTTCAACATGTAGTCCTATATGGAAATGAGGGCAGTGATGGCGCATTCCCTGACTCAGAAAATACAACACTGGCGATTTCTCATGTGCTTGTAGTTCCACACCTGCATATAACTATAAGACCTTCCCTTGGGCACATTGCTTCTTTGAAGTTTCTTAAGGACAGTGTCAACCCTGAGTTTCTGCGTATCTATTGTCGGTTTGTAACTTTGCAAATATTTAATTATTGTATGTAAGTATACATGTTCAGAAGAAAAAAATTGGACGATGAAACCGCTGATGGCATCATATTAATGTAAAACTTCCGTATTTGAGAAAAATACTAAAAAAACATGATTTTGCCCCAAAATTTTCAGACAGCAAACAAAACCAATTGAATTTTCTGATTTCTTATGTTATTTTTTAGGAAACGACAAATTTTCTCAGATGGGAGACGTCTTTGTGTTCATTTTTTAAAAATAGAGCTTACTTTTCCAAAATTTGAATTGGAGAATCTTTAGTTAGAAATCGAAAAATGAAAAATTGAGAAAACCGTCCCTAGAGAAGACCGATTGCTATCGTAGGAAAGTAAACACGTGACTATTTACTTCTGTATTTTTGGAGTTATGAATTATTTCGAAAATTTGCCAAATTTTGCGAAAATTGAAAAGTGAGAAAATCTGTGTTTTGGTAAAAAAAGGGGACTTTTCACACCATTTAAAGCCGTCTTCTTATCAAATAACTTATCTTTGAACTCAAAATGGAGTACTGTGTGCAAGTGATGAAAATACATCTTTATGCACTATTGAATCAAACATATTTTGTCTCTAACTCCAGAAATTAGAAGAAATGAAATGTCATTGTCAAATTAGTGCCTGGTTTAAGTTTTCAAATATTATTTGTTCGTTTTTCCAAGATGCGTTCACGCAAAAGTACATAAATACGCGCACGCTAATTTACGCAGCAAAATTCACCCCGCGAAGAGATGGGCGCCGGACGGCGGTGAAAATGTGCTTAAATTCCCGCTTTTAAGACCAAGCGTTTTTGTGGACTTTAAATGGTTCAAATAGCTGTTTTAATCAGCAAAAATACAGCTCGGGATTGTCTGCATGGATAACCTTTGTTGAGTTTTAGATAGTTAGTTTTTGGTATAGAACACAGTTTGATATTTAAAATGGTTTTGCATAATATCAGAAATTCGTCTGAAAAAAAACAAAAGCACCAGGGTTTTGGACACTGCCCTTAACAAACCTCTCTTGTGGTTTTGGATTTACAAAACCGGATTTAAAACTCTGGTTTAACTAGCTGAATGGTATCTCTGGGAACTGAAAATCACTGGATGGACACTTTTGGACTTTGCATTATTGCATTGGTCGTCACTGACTTGCTTAACTTGTCACTGAAAAGTACCATTTGCCAGCAAAATTCTGTATATTCGGAATTTATTATTAATTAACACACTTTGTACATTGACCATTGTAGTTTTTCATTGTGGGTGTTTGCCTAGATGAGGTACACAAAATTAAACAATAACAGATTTGTATAAGTAATGAGTTTGCCCAAACAAATGAAGACAAATGTATCCATGCACATACATGTTTTAATGTTCCTGATATGAAAATGTGGGTGATTGGCATCTATATGGGCTTGGGGACCTGAGATATAGAATAGGCCCGATGGTATTCCCTGCATGCCCTGGCGGCGACTGAAAGGGTCCCCTGTGGGCTTGTGGTGTCCCCTCCCCCAACAATCAGTTCAATCGGTACAATTTTTATTGAGAAAAAGCTGTTATTTTGAGTCATGATTGATGCATGAATTACAGAGCTACAAGTAACAATTTGTCAGTACATCACTTTATGTGATGTTTGGCCTTGACATTACGCATGTCAACACATTCCTGGCCAAGCGGCTGAATTTCAATGGTACCATTTAACTTTTTTTCGGACATCAGCAAGGATTAACAGCAGACCAACTCTTCCTATGTCCAACATGTGGGCAGTCTAACCCGAACAGAGAAGGCCAGCAAGGGATTGCAGTGGACATGTACCTGAACAAGGTTGGTATATGTGGTCTATTTTATACTTTTTTTCCCAGTGGTAGATGAGTTGACTTTTCTGATTTATCATGAAAAATTATGACCTAGTGTGTGCAAAATAGAAATTAAATGCACCAAAGATATTTTCACAAAGGGTCACAGAAATAAAGCCTGGTTTTGCTTCAAAGTTATCAAAAATATGTTTTAGTCTCTGTCAGACACTTACAACAAATAATTAAACGGAGATTCAATCTTTGAACAACAGCTGTTTACTTTCTTTTCTGTCATTTAAGTTGGAAAATTATACCCTATGAGAGTTCTACACTGAGAGCCTTATCCTTCACTTTAAGCTATTTCCTCTATCTATATTTCACTCTTTACAGTTGATCAATGATAGTGTTTTTACAGCATTTACATTTTTTATTTCAGATGCAGTTACATTATGGCTGCTAACGTGATCAATTCAAGGACTGAAAATGGGACAGATGATGAAAATGGTAAATAGAAAATGTATGGCCTTAAATAGGGAATCTGTGTTGTGATAGAAAGTTTATTCTCTATCCCATTTAAAAAATGTCACAGGTCATATGATAGGAGTTCAAGGACATTTGAAGTCATTTAATCAACCTTGTTTAAAAAGTTGGAAGAGGATTGATTTCTTCATTGGTCTAATGTTCTCTGCAGACTAAGATGCTGCAAGATATCATCTAGTTCTACAGTGTAATCACAACATGAACATTTAAATTTCCGCCACACAGAAAGGGTGAAGACCTTTCCGCAGCTTGTAAAGATTACAGAAATGGGCTATTTCACGTTAAGCGTGCACTTTAGCAACTACCACTATTATCAACTCTAGTTGCATAAATAGGGGAAATAACACAATGTTATTCATTTTATATGATAAATGCCTTTGAGAGCAAGTTACAGGATAATTTTTACGGAATTCTATTTGTTCTTTCTATTAAATTTGGCTAAAATGTGCACTTTTAACATATTTTTGGAGTCGCATTTTAGATTTCAAAGGTATTTCACCTGAAATCACTAACATATGGTATACCATCTGTGGTATTGGTTTTATTAGTGGTAAAATATAGAATGTGTGAGACAGTATACAAGTTAAATGAGGGAAATTGATGTAAAAATGACAAAGTTATGAAAATTATTGTAAAATCTGTATTTCGTGTTAAAAGAAAAATGTAATGTCCTCTCCACAACAAGGCTCCATTTATATTTTAATAAATTCAAAATATCTTAAACTTTGTCTATAACAACTTTGTATTGTTACCTTATTATGACAAATGACAATTAGTTGAGTGGGTATTTGCCAGAAATATAACCAAGGGTCTGTTTTCACCATCTTGATTCCGCGTTAAAGTGTGTCCTCTCCAGAACATGTGATAAGTAATTGTTGAACCAAGAATGACTGGAGTATTTTATATTTTATTTCTACAAAAGAATTAAGCATTATTTCTCCTAACAGATTAGAACCTAAATTTGCTGTTGTCATGCTTTGGAAAGTCTAAATTTATGATTTTGCATCTTGTTTAACGCATGTCCTCTCCAGAACAATACATGATTTTTGTTAAAATCCAAAGAAATAAAGTATTAGAGTAGCAGCACCTATATTTATGTGATAAGTTAATCATTTATGTTGCATATTATGTTTAGAAACCACAAGTTTTCTAGGTTTTTGTGTAATTCTTGAAAAAAATTAAGTACTTCTCTATAAAGTAAATGTTCCAAAATATCTGCATGTGTCCTGGCTAACATTGTAAAATGGCATTTTGGACCCTTAAAATGTGCAGCAGTGTCCAGTGACCTGCACAGTCAAACAACAGACAAGCATGATCCTAGTTAACATAAAAATTGTCTTTTACCATATGGTATGATGATTGTTAAACAAAATGTCCTCTCCAGAACAAATCAAATGGTCGTTTCTCGGCTCAAGTTCCATGGATTTTTCATAACAACAGGATATATTGATGTTGAACTTTAACTATACAATGAAATGATGTTGCTGATGATATGTCTGCATAGTTCATGAATGTAATGTGATGACACAGTGAGATTTCCAATTAGCCTTGCAAATGTTTAGCATTATTTGGATTTGTAACAGCTATAATATTTTTAAATTATGTAAAATGACACATCAAAGGCACACAAAGTGTGTAATGTCCAGTGACCAGCACAGTCAAAAAATAGACAAGTATTCACCTATTAAAGGTAAACAATGGCTGATTCAAAGATGGCATGATGATTGTTAAACAAAATGTCCTCTCCTGAATATATGGTCCTTTCTCAGCTCAAGTTCCACAGATTGTGTATAACAACAAGATATCATGATGTAAAACTTTAACTAAACATTGGGAATGTTGATGTTAATGATATAACTGCATTATATAACTGCATAGCTAAAAAATGTAATGTGATAAACCGTGAGATTACTAGAATTTCCCTTGCAAAAATGTTCAGCATTACTATTTGGATTTCAAACAGCAAACATATTTTTAAACATTGTAAATTGACACATTAAAGACTCGCAAAGTGTTCAACAATGTCCAGTGACCAGCACACCTAAATAATAAATTGGTATAACCCTAGAACAAATTAAGAATTGCCATTTTGAAGATGGTATGGTGATAAAATGTCCTCTCCAGACAGCAGCTTTTCATCCCTAATTCAGTGATATTTTTAGTGATGTTACTGAAAATGTCATGCTCCAATATTTTGGAACTTACTGGGACACATCTTGAATTTTTCAATTCCACTGAGTTTGTGTAAATCAGACAGAGATGAATTTTGACCCTCTGTGAGACTCAAAGTGCACGCTTAGTGTGAAATAGCCCAAATGTTCCTGATAATATAATTGTTTCCACAGCATTTCCCAATGTGGAAAGATACTGAGGAATTTGAAAATTCGTGCAGTGGATGTCAATTAAGAATTTTCATCTTTATTCCTTAATTCAGATGCAAACTACTTCACTGAAGTGTATAACCCAGCAACCGAAACCGAGACCACAGATGAAGATGATGGTAAGTTCAGTTTAAAAGTTTCGTAAGCTCAAGGCAATATCCTACATTTCTACTCATAAAATCATTTGTCTTGCCGTAAATATACTTGGGTACCCAAAAAGGTGTGGTGCCTTTTTAAGGCACTCCAGAGCAATGCTCTCCTTAATCACCACAGTAGAGTGATTTGAAGCTCTCATTCCTGTCTGTACACATATTTTGACCATTTTTTAGGATCTTAACTGTAAAATGGCTTTGGCAGGAAAATTTAGTCTCCTTGCAAAGCACCGACTTCCTTAGAATCAGTCTTCTTCCCATAAAGCCTTCCTTGTCGTGCTGGATTTACTTGTTGTGGAGGCCGAGCAACCTCCATAGCGGTGCCCTTATCACTTCATTGGATTTGTGTTCCTCCCATTGTAGAATCAATATTATTATTATATTTTATATTAGATCCTCTTGATTGTTTGACAATTTTTTTTTGTTTCCTTAGCTGATCCTCTATTGCTCCCTTACAAGTTCCAGGAGGGTTCTTTGTCCCACTCCCCTACTGATTTTAAAAGTAGTCCCCTGAAGATGACAGCGTTACATTTTGCAGTGAACTCAGTTTCAAAAACCTTGTCCCTTGAGACTGCCTCCCTACCGGACTCAATTTTGTGGTCTTAAATAAAGCAACATAATTCTTTTTACTCTATGCCAGAGTGTTGTTAGAAGTCACAAGTGTTCTTTTACATGGTGTTCTAAACAAAGTTGCCAAGGGCAGGGGGCCGGACACGATCTGCTTGATTTTGTGCAATCTGAGATTTCCAATTAAATTCTACCTGCAATTGTCTTTGCCGCCTCGGTACCAGTGCATTACTAACCACATCACATAATCTAAGTAAATACTGAGTATTTAAAAATGTGAATTTCAGAGCTCTATTTTCGCTCCTTTAACCTTGATCCTTGCTTGTATTTTCTTTAAAGAAACCTGTTATGCATATAATAGCTTAAGCCTCATACCCCTATACTTATAATAGGTTATAATTTGCGTATAATTTCAATCAATGCTGTTGACATTTTCAAACGTTAATAAATGTTTTGAAGCCTTCGTGTGTAGTTTTGAGTCAAAAAATCTGAATAATTTTTTTTTATGTCAAGAGTTTGGTACCCTGACCCTGTAGATTTTATGCTTGTAAAAATTAAGTAACTACAAATCGTTTAAAGCACATCTGCATTCTATTCAAAGAAATTATTCTTTTTGACAAAATCGTTTAGTATTACCCAGTTGCAAGGAACTGTAACTGTTTTGTAGGTATAATGGGGAAATAGGGAAAGAAAGCTCAAGGGGAAGTGTGTATCTGAATATCGAGGTTTTAATGTAAAAAGTTAATTTCTTAAAATGTAAGGCCTTCCTAACAGGGAAATCAACTGTGGCCCACTTAGTCTCTGCTTATGAAATGCATTTACCACCCACATAACTAGATCATGTCGTCATTTGAAAATAAAAGTCGCTCTATAACTCAGTGGATCAATTACTTACATGTTATATCAAAAACATCATGGGCCTTCAGTAATAAGGACTCAATTTATTGAGCTCATGAAAGACTGTTTGGGAGAGCTGTAGGATCTCTGGACATTCTGCTAGATGCTACTTATCAGGTCCGTACAGGATTTCATGAGACATTTTAATTGATCTTTTTTTTCCAAGATTTTATATGTTGTAAATTAACAATTGAAGAATCTCATACAAAAACCATAAAAGGACTATTTAAAGAGGTTTTTGAACCATTAAACGAATTTAAATTAAAAAAATTGAAATTTATCTTGGATACTTTTTGAATGAAAGTGAGTATTGTAAATTGTTTGTCCATTTGTCTCGGGGTGGAAATCTCTTTTGGGGGTGGTGGACATTTTTTCTCCAAAAATGATTCTGGTTGTTTTGATATGAAAATGAATATGTGCACCCTTCCTCTACTCTCATTGAAAGCCGATGTTTCCCATTTGGACACAAAACATGGTCTTCTAGAAGTGATTCTAATTAATTTATAAAATCTAAAAACCATCATGACCATGTGGGGTGGAGGATGTGTGGATGGTACCATTAGAAACTCTGGGAACTTTAGTTTGCTGAAGCAATTTCTTATTTGATATTTCGATGGAAAGTACCTGAAATATTTTACAATCCAAAACTGAAATGAGGCGAACATGAGATAGAGGTAGGTTGAATTTGTTTTATACATCGTCATTTTGTGATATGAAGTCTTATCCTCTCACCTCACCTAAATTGAGATTTAGACAACCTCACAAGCAATTGAAACCTTGATGTTTTCCAATCTACCAATTCAAAATTAGGTCTAAACTACTTAGTTGCAAGTGAATGGTACAATCTAGGCTTTAAGAAGTGCATGGCTATATCTGAGAGTCCTATCTTTGGATAATACCGTGGTCAAATGAGTTCGAAACAGATAAATTTCCAAACATAATTTGTTTTTATAAGTAGTGGCTCTGGAGGAATTAGTCATTGGTCCTGATCTACATTATTAGGGTACCGGCTCTGGGTACTTGGTATTCCTTGCTGACCTTTTGATTAATCCTCTCTTGTTTCTTTTGAATTTTTTTCTGGCAGTGTTCATTTTGACTGTTTTTTCAGCTTAGTTTTAGCTTAGTTAATGTTAATTATTTGTTACTTTTAGATGCAACTACATGAACAGATGCATACAATCCAAAAACTGCAGACGAGGCAGACGATGAAGAAGAGTGAGGTGGAATTTTAAAACCGAATTAGCTTGCATCGTGTTCATTTTAGCATTTTTTTTGTTTGTTTCTTACGCACTTCTCAATGCTAGCTATACCATGTGTGATCAGTGTGGTCCCTATCATGCTGTCAGTTTGGTTATTTGACAAGCAACTGGTAATTTTTGATGTATTCCAAATCTTCCATTAACCAATAATGTGGGGGGAGGCACTTGTATTCAAAGTGGATATGGTGCGTGAACAAGAAACGCGTAAAAGGGTCTTTTTTCCAACAGGCGATGTAAACGCGCGTACCTTGATTAGGGTTGTCAAAAAACAGCAGAAAATATGAAAAAAGGGTATCTTTTTTGTAACAATACCCTGAAATTGTGATGTACTCGAGATCAAATCATCAAAAATAGTGTAATTTGGAATAACTCACACTAAGCAAAGCCATAATAAGGGTATACCATATTATCAAACACAATGCATTGCTTACATTGTTTAAGGTAGAAAACCGACAAAAGACTTGTTTATGATACAAAACAGACAACAAATGCTTGTTTAGGGTAATGTTTTTTTTTTTAGTCGGTTCAACTACTTGTTTAAGGGTGCATTTCGGAAGTTTCGGAATGTTCACGCATCATCCACTTTTACTACACGCTCCCCCCCCAGAAAAAAACACCAACGCGTACCGAGGATGTTATTACTTAATATGTTCGTGTAAATACTCAAGGCTCTTTTTGGTAAATTTGTGCAAATTTTTTCATTCGAAAACCTAGTTTGGAGTACTTGGCCGTCCCTCAACCCAAAGACCCGATTTTTGCACCTTCTCAACCGAATGCCCCTGGGTTTGGAAACACCAGCTTAAACACCCATATCCATTTTCATAATGTGAAGGTGGGAAGAAAGGAACTTACCAATATAGTTTGCGGTTTAACATTGACTGCAATAGTGTGAGGCCAAGTATTAACAAGCTTGTCTAACATGTCAACCAATGGCGTAATTTTTTTTTTCAGATGTAATTACATGACAGATGTTTTTACAATCCAAAACTGAAACTTGAAGGCAATGATGACGATAAGGGTATGTTGAATTTTTGAGTTTGTTTTTGGGGACCTGTGCTGTCATTTTGTTGTTCATTGGTTTTATGGTATAAAAGTTGAAATACTAGAATTGTTTGCGTGCTCCGTCTTTCGCGCTTCACTATATTCAAAGATATAGCGGTGTCATGTCGCCTACTGCGCGGGCTCTAGCAAGGCCGTGGGTCGGCGTGCCCAACCAATAGGGCGCCTACCGGCCGCGCGGGTGCCGTTGCAATCGCATGCGCCAGTCGTACAGCCGATATCTATGCGACGGCGTAGGCAGTGTAGCGTCAACGCTGGCCACACACCCAACATAATTGGAAAAAAAAGTGCATGTTCCACCTATAACACAAGTTTTGTTCATTGAACTTCACTTCTCATTTAGGCATTTTACATTTTTACCTATTTTCAACTTGACCCCACATGACCGGTGACCCTCGCTCCCACAATGACCTTTGAACCTCATAAATATGAGCGATCCCATGGTGCACCTACCTATGACAGAAGTTTATTTCCAATTGAACTTCAACTTTTCAATTTTAAAAAAAGAAAAATTTATAAAAAACTTAAAAATTTAGTGACCACACACATATACCCCACACATACCCACGCACAACGCTGCTAAGTGGTCCGGCCAGCTATAGCTGGCAGCCCCCAAAAATTATTAAATAGAATCTCAAGAATGTAGTCAGAGTTTTGGCAAGGCAACACTTCCAAATACACTTTTAAAATCTCTGATTACATGGTTGGTTTAGCAATGAGTTTCTCATATTTCAGCTCTGACCTTGAAGAGCGTAAAAGTAAACATTTTTTTCTGTGGCAAAAAGTACTCGCGTAGCAGGGGTGTAATCTCAGCCTTTATGGTATTTTGTAACTGTGCTTAATTGAACAAGTGCATGCTTACAATATGTTACTATTACTTAGCTTAGTTAATGTTAATTATTTGTTATTTTAGATGCAAACTACATGACAGATGCATACAATTCAAAAACTGCAGATGAGGCAGACAGTGAAGATGGTGGTACAGGATACTGAAATGTGTGTGTGTGTTCATTTTGTTTAGGTTTTAAACTTGGTTAGGTTGCTGGTTAGGTTGAATAAAAATGTGAACTAGTACCAGATCCCAATGTCCAAAAAATGATGAAACTTGGCATGTGGGTAGTGGTGGATGCAAGTAAATGCCCAGAACTGTTTCGTCATTATCTGTACCATATCCAAATGTCTAGATTTGATGATTATCATGTTTTGAGGAGTCCCAGGTGTTGAAAATATCGGATCCAAAACATGATAATCATAAAATTGGATGATTTACGCCCCAAATATATCTCATTTTCATTTTGAGTTTTAAAATATTGGGCTCGACTGCATCTCAGCCAATATTTTTGCAAATCATGGCTCAACCAATAAATTTGGGCTCAATCGATCCAATTTTATATGAAACTTGGTATGTGGGTAGAGTGTAAAGGTACATGCAAGAAATACCCATGACATGCACTCTGTCATTACTATTTGTGCGTATTGATGAGGTCATTTACATATTTGCTCTAGCTGCAAGGGAGATCTTGTAAGTTTATTTGTTTTATTTTTAAAGTTGTGAATATGTGTACATTCAATTGACCCTTAGTTACTGGGAGTTCCTTACCTACACAGTACACATTCTTTGTTCCCAATTATGTTGTAAGCTTGCAACTGTTAATTGTACAGTGTTATGGGTTATGTAACTCCAGAACAATATTAGTCTAAATCCTTTTTGTAGGTGCATTCCTGGCTTGCCTTGTGACTGTCCCTCATATAATTTACCACAGGGTGTGCTTCAAGATTTTTCTGATTTCAGGATTTTTGATTTTCAAAATTTCTGCAACTTTATTTAATTTCAGCCTGATTCTAAGCATTTTAGGTCAATTTGACACTGTTTTTCAGGATTTTTTTACCAAATTCAGGATTTTTCCACAAGACTCAATCACCCACATGTTGCTAGTATGATAATTGATTGCTTGTCAGAGGTACACTTTGTTGATGGTCTAAACAAGTTTATCACAAACAGTCTGTTAATAAGCGCTTAAAGTACAAATATTTTTTGGCATTTCAGAAAAAGTAATAGAGTCAGCAAGGAAATAGTAGTGTATCCTTTCAAGAGGTTTTAACTAATGACTTACCAGAATAAATGTGGGCTTTATGTCACTGTCATTAATTTGTTATTTCAGATGTCCAGTACATGACAGATGTTTACAATCCAAAAACTGCAGACGAGGCAGATAATGAAGATAATGGTACTGGTAGGTTGAATTTTTATTGCAGATTTGTCAAAATGCTTTGGCATGTGACTCTGTTTGGTGTATTAGAATTATATAGGGTTATATTCTGATCAGATCTGCTCCTTATCAGAGGGTAATAATAAACCTAGTAACTTAAAAACTAAACACATATTGTTTTCCTCATCTTTCAAATTTGATTGATGGTTAGTTTCTTGGGAGCAGTCTGAGCTCCCTCCCTACACACTTTTCTTTGCTCCAATATTGTTATAGCTGTGATTGTTATACAATGATGTTATACTCCGGAGGTACGTCACTTCCGCTGATGCCGTTGAAAACAATGACAATCACGAAAATAATATACGCAGATAATAAATAGTCCTGTGTTTTGCTGCAATTTTTAATAATTTAGGGTTATAATATGGCAACTTAAATAGTTCCATTTGTTATGCTTGGAGTTTTGAGTCAGATTGGCGAGTTAAGACAATAATGTTTGCTGCATGAATTGGCTGCCACAGGTTTGTTTATATTTTGCGCCGTTTTGCCAGGTTTAGTCAACGGCATTATCACGCCCCTGTACAAATAATAAAGAGTGATATATCACAAAGTTCCCGGATTACCGGAGCAACTTATACATTCATCTATTTGGGGTATTAAAATTATATGGTTATATTCTGAAACTGCACTCCTTATCAGAGGTTAATCAATCTAGTATCTTTTATAACTGAAAGGCTGATTCAGAGATTTTGAAATATATAATTTTTTGTGCAGTAATTAAAAATAGTCATCTAGAACTAAAGATAGTCACCTAAATTCTTAATTCAAAAGTTACAGATGAATCAGATTTTTCACAGTGTAACAGTGCCATAGGACACCATGTACAGCGAAAATTTCGGATACGGAATTTATAAACAAAGTGTGATTCTCTATACGAAGTACTTCGTTTTTAACTTATTTCACACAGTGATTAGTATATGGACAGCATTATTCATATGCAAAAAAACACGATTTGTTTGAAAAATGAGTGCGCCCTCATCGGGAAATCTCTGAGTCAGCCTTTAAAAACTAAACATAGTTTTTTCTTCGCCTTTTAAGGTATGTTATGACTACATGGGAATTTAATTGGGGGTTGGAAGCAATCTGAGTTCCTTCCCTACACACTTTTCTTTGCTCCCAATATTGCTATAGCTGTGAGTGATTGTTATACAATGATGTTATACATTGACTAGTGCATTGCCCCCTCGTGTGTGAACTTTGACCTCAGATTTATTCTGTGCTCAGGTCAGCGCTAAGTCCTTTTGACCAAATGTGGTGGTCATAGGGCATTTCTATGCAAATGGACCTCTCGATGACCTTTGACCTTTTTGGTCACTCTGAAACCCTGCAAACAAAGATCGGACTGTCCTCCCATACCTTCATGCAAAATGTCAGCCCCATATGTCAAAGCATAACAAAACAAATAGCCGGACAGACAAACAGATCTCATTTTTTAGTAGTATAGATTATATGCTGCTCTGGATCTACATTTAGTGGGGTACTGTTATTTCTAGCTCTAGCTGACCTTTTTTACTTAATCCTCTTTTTTTTTTTCCTTTTGAATTTTTTTTCTGGCAGTGTTCATTTTGAATGTTCAGCTTAGTTAGCTTAGTTAATGTTAATTATTTATTACTTTAGATGCAAACTACATGACAGATGCATACAATCCAAAAACTGCAGACGAGGTAGACGATGAAGAGGGTAGGTGGA
This sequence comes from Ophioderma brevispina, assembly GCA_023653785.1. Classification (NCBI taxonomy): domain Eukaryota; kingdom Metazoa; phylum Echinodermata; class Ophiuroidea; order Amphilepidida; family Ophiodermatidae; genus Ophioderma; species Ophioderma brevispina. Next base: position 24,004 of record JAMKCH010073427.1, on the reverse strand, counting down.
ATTTTAACCTAGCTATGTGTGTAGCATGGTCATTTTGGCCTAAATATAAGGAAATGTTCAAATAGTGCACGCGTACATATGCATGGTCATTTAGGTCATGCCATGAAATTCGATAAAATCTCTCTTATAACCATATCAGATAAAATCAATTTTTTTTTTTTTTTTTTTTAGAATTATATTTACTTGAAATGACAACACTTAAACAGGATTCAATGGAAGAAATTGATACCCGTAATCTGGATGCTACAAGAATCAATTCTGCGATTCTCATCCGATTCTGCGATTCTCATCGAATTTGCATCCCTCTCTGTAGAAAAGATATTCAGCAAGCACCTTGTTCAGTTGTGTTTGAAAAGGCCAATTTTGTTATGTAATGTAAGTTAAATTTATGCATTATTTACCCATTTTAGATACATACTCTGTGAGAGATGGTCTCAACCCAGCCGCTAATGTTGACAAAGCAACAGACAACAAACAAAAGCAAGGTACATGTACCACATGTCAATATATTTCTAAAAATCAATGAGAGATTTTACATATCAGGTGTCCATAAAAACAATTCTATTACCTCTGCTGCCCATTATTGAAAATGCAGCATTCTGATTGGTCAGTTTACTGCCCATTATTCTGCAATAATGGGTCGCGAATGCATTTTCTCATTATATCACACTGTTTTTGGTAAAAGAATAGAAATAAAGGATTTGCAGTATCATTTATGGGCTCATAATGTATCCTCGGCCGGAAAAAAAATAAAATAATGGACTCGGCTGCGCCTCGTCCATTATTTATTTTTTTCCGACCTCGGACACATTATTCGCCCATAAAGGATACTGCACCACCCTTTATTTCTTAATTGAAAGCCCTGATTTTGCACTGATGTTAAACTTACCATAGAAAATATCCTCATCCGAAGGATTTAGGTGAGAATTATTTCTTTGATAGTAGAAAAATTGTGAAATTTGGTATTGAGTAATTACAAAATTCTGCCTATAGATGTTTTATATTGAAATGTCAAAATCACCTTACCTTATATTCACTTTAAATACATTTCTGTAGCCGAATACAATTTACTGAGTGTCTAATATGAAATCACTACATATGACGCAGTGTACATGTATGCCATGAAATCATATCGTATGCCATCCCATCACAGGAAATATTAATTTTAGCAACACTGCTATCAGTTGCTGGATTCATTGTATTATGAGGTACAACCACTGATCACTAATATTCAGGAAGGAAATTGAGAAGGCACTTTATTCAATTTTAAAGAAATGTGCAACTTTTAGATTTGACATACCCAGTGGTATTGAAAGGTATTATGTAGAAATCAGTTAATTCTTTGTTATGCATAACCAAAGACCTTATCCGGGCATCTTTTTCCCTTTGAGGTGATGGCTTAGGCTTTAAATATGTTTGGTGAGTTAGTCATTTTTAAAGGTTAGGTTTTGGTGAGTTGCAGAAGTATTCTCGAGTTCAACAATGAGTTAATGCACCTTTGGAAAACATATTTAATGGTCCATGTTCCAATGGCTAACAGCCTCGTCCCCAGGGGACCCCCAGATTTTACGGAAGTGTTCAAAATTTTGGTATCAGAAGAAAGCTGCTGTTTTTCTCATTTACTCTGTGAAATCTTAGTGCTAAAGGATGTTTGGTTTGGATGGTATAAGCGAAAATATAACCAATTTTGGTTGACCAATATTAACTTTACACAGTACTCTATGGGGATTACAAAATCACATTTTTAGCTCTCACTCAAGAACAGGCTGAAATAGTGATACGAAACTTTACAGATGGGGTTTTGGGGTGAAGGCCAATCTATTAAGATGAAAAATTATAGAATAACTCCGGTCATCCCCATTTAATGCAAAATATTTCAATTTTTCTGCCTATGAATGAAGTATTTTTAAATAATCTTGGAATTCGTCAGAATATACAGATGTAAAAACCCACTGGAAGATTTTAACACCTTTTTTTTTTCCTTTTTTTATTGACAAAAAATTTAATGCCTACGGTAGAACAGTTGCATACCAAGATCTTCTAGTAGCTTAGCTGTAATTGGCTAGGATTAATGTTTACTGAGAGAAGCTTGGTATGTAGGCCAACCAGCTCAAGTGTTACAAAAAACAATAGATTAACAAAATGGAAAGATTACGCGAGGTGGTTGACAGTGACTTTTTTCGGACCCTGCATGAATAACACCCCTAGTAAGTAAATTATCTTACATGTAGGATAAGGCCAGTCATAAGGTATTTAATATTTGGGCATTTAATGCTTTATTGCCACTGTAGGATGTCTTAATTGTGTAACATTTTTTGTTTTGTATTAGGAGAGCGAACTGAAGCGAACAATTCAACAACAGATGGTGAGAGAATTGAGAAGACATCAAAACGTAAGATTCCATATTGATGCTGAGATATCGTTTGAGTCTTTCATGTATGTCTGTGTAAACTTGTAATTTACCTGGTATTTCCAGAGTTGCAAGTATTAAACCTTTTGTCATCTATATGAAACATTTCAAGTTCTACTATTTTTTAAAATTTTGTATTAACTTACCCGCCAGTTGAGGTAATCCATACACAGTTGTTTGAAGTGTTTACCCAATAATTTTGCTTGCAAATTGTTGTAAAATGGAATTAAGTATATATAAATATTAACTAAGTTAACTATTTTCCCCTCTTGTGTTTCAGCTAAGATAAAGCGAAAGAAACATGTTAGATTTTACAATCAAGAATCAAGTGATAGTGCTGATGATGAAGAAGACCATTCTATAGAAGAGACACAAACAAGTATGTATGAATTAAAATCCCATCAAGCCCTCATGAATACAACCCAGATTATTATACTTGTTAATAGCAATTGGGATATTGCCTTGGTATGTTCATTCTGTCCCGGGGATACAGCTGCAGCGGTCGGCCATGTCCGGCACTTGCTCCCATCGACCGGCACAGATGGTCATTTGGGAAATTGCCGACCGGCACTTTACTTCAGTGAAATGGAAAATTACCACATATATTGGCAAATAAACTCAAAGTTTGTCCATAAGTGAAGTGAATTATAAGATTTACAACCAGCACTCAAGAGTAGCCATTTTCATTTTCTTGGGGTGATTGGAGCCTTGTGTCTTCAAAGCTATCTGCATTCCGTAATGAACATTTTTCTGCCTTTAAGGTACAACAAGACATTTTGAAGCATCCATATAGTATTGTATCATAGAATAGAAACTCAGTGACTCAATCAATTTCAGATTTTGCATGTCTGTAACAAGTGTAAGCTTCATAAAGAGACATAATGACATAAAATAATATTCAGACATAATGGATGGCCCTTACTGAAATCACAAATTTGAAAATCGATTTTGATGTTTACCTTCTGTAAAAACAGCAAGAGTTTGTGGCAGTTCATGGCAATTCCTGCTACGTAAAATTATGGTGTTGACATTCCTACCAGAATTTAAAAAATGCATTTAGGATGTTTTGTAACACAATTCAAAAGAATACAGACTAGCATTCAGACATTGTACTGGCAAGTGAAAGGTGGATTAGCAAGGATAAGGTCATGCGCCATGAGTTGGGGTATAGGAAAAGGTGGAGGTGTTACATTTTCACAAATATTTTACAACATTTTTCAATGTATCATTAGAACCAAGAAAGGTATGAAGCTGGTTGATGTTTCATTTAATAGGTAATTTATTTATTTAGCTTGAAAATGATAACAATTTCAAATTTGTGCTATGTATATTTGGAGATATCGTAATTTGAATGGGTCAGTGTCAGGGGTGGAGGTGCATATGGATGAGGTATGTGTTAAAGTATAGGGATTTTTGATATTCAGGGCTTTTTGCATTTATTTTTTACCATATCTTTGTAACCCAGCCATGCATTTAGACAAATAATATCTCATTTTGTCTGTTATTTATGTGGCATTCATTTTGACCCATACAACGGTTTAAGCTAAGATGATAGTTGCAATTTTACTACCTTTTGCATTGTGAGGTAAGGATTTTTCCTATACGATGCTGTACTATGTGTATTATATGCTCTCAAAGTTCTGTGTGGCATAACTTTTTAAATAATGACCCTACCCCAGCAAAAGTATACATTTTCAGAAAGGAAATTTGATGAGGAATACAAATATGCCACTCTTTTCTTCTGTAGGAGGTTGCGTTAAAAAGTTTTGACTAATTAATGTTGTCATAAAAAAGCAAAAAATTAAATACATTTTTTGAAAAACCTGAAGCTTCAGTAAAGCAACATATTTCATTGTTACATGTTCCCTTTTTTTGAACGCTTATGATGTCCCCTACACATCTCAAGGAGTTGTATCAATATGAGAATTGAAGGTAACAATGTTGTACTTTTACGCCAAAAATTTCACATTTCCACCCTATAGGACATCTGTGGCACCCTGTATATTAACATACAAGTTGCATATTGGTCTTCCTTACACTTTCAACTTTACAACAATATATAGTTTTATAGGTATCTGAAAAACAATTGATGCCTTTTAAAAGTCTGAAAACATGTAATTTTTTGTAGTTTCAAGCCTGTAACATATTTTGCCCCCAACTCATGGCACATGACCATTAGCACATATGCAATAGCAATGGTCTGGGAGCTGATGACTGCATTCTTTTCAAGTTTGATAAATGCTAGCAGTCACGTCACTCGATCCTTGGCTGAGAAGTGAAGCTTACAAGGAAATAATATTAGTTACTTATCCTCCTGGCTTGAAAAGCAGAGGGGGATTTGAAAGAGTGTGCATGTCCATGTATGTATGTATGTTGAAGTAAGATTTAAACCAGACAAGGTTAAGGTGCAATAGGGGTTCCTTCATGTGTGGATGAAAGGTCATGGACCAAGGTCAAAGGTCATTTGAGGTCATGTTCCATACTGCCATCTTGCTAGGGGATCATGCAAGTTTACTTGCTGTATTTTTACAAAAATAAAAAAAACACCCAAATTGTTTTCAAATTTGTGGAAGTGATTCCAATAAAGGTCCATTTCATTATGTCTGGATATTTCTTCATGCCGCTGTGTCCCTTTAACATATCCTGTGAATGAGACTAAAGGCAACCTAATAAGGATGAAATTGGATATTTAGTCATAAATGTCCATGTGGACACATACTGCAACATGCAATGCTTTTTCTTCTTTTTTGTCAATGTTTTATTTGCAAAAAAGAAAAAAATGAGAACTTAAGACTTCTTCAATAAATTTAAACTATTCCCACAATTTCAAATATTTTGATGCTTATGAATGGATCACTGACAGTGGCTGTAATTAAATGGTAATTTGTATTCAAATATGTTTATTCAATTCAATTTTTCTACAGGAAAGTCCCTTGTCTACCCGTTACAGACAGTAAAGGGCATCAAGTGTTGCAAGAACAAATGCACCAAAAAAATGGCAACTACTTCATCAGCAAAGCGGGCCAGAGCTACATTCACAAATTCATGCAAAACAAGACAACGTTTCTGGATTCAAGCATATATTTCCAACCACTGTGAAAAGATTATGGATGCATTTTCATACTTTTTCAATATTGGGACGAATGTTGTATGTCAGACAGCATGGCTCTTGATTAATGGAATAACAAGGGCACGCTATTACAAACTGCGGAAAAAATTTGAGATTAAAGAAGAAGGAGGTATGTCTGTGGTTTATTTTTATCCGTTTTTGTAGGTCTTATTTAATGATCTTGGTAGACCAGCAGTCATTTTTTCTTAAATTCCCTCATAAACATGTAAAGAATGATTTTTTGGGGGGGGGGGTGAGATTAGCTTATAATTAAGGCTCTTTATGTAATTAATAGGCACCATTTTTACAGCAATAACAAAAACAAGTAGAAATTTAGAACCCCTTGGAAAAATAAGACTGCATTAGTTGGCCAGCATCAAAATGAATCAGCGATTGAGGGCGTTCTCTTGAAGTTTACACCTGATATGAAATTCTAAGATTTAAACAAGTACCAGCATATAGCCTGACAACAATCATCAAGTTTTGTTTAGTAATACTAATTTTTCAAGATTTATTTAAAAGGATTATATATAACAGGGGTTCTCAACAGGCGGCCTGCGGGCCAGATCCGGCCCCGAAGCTTTGGTGGTTGGCCCTTGAACAGTTTTGAAATATACAGCAAACATAGCAAAAGAAGGTGCATCTGGCCCGCGAGCATGAATATTTTGAAGGGTATACAGCCCACCATGGCCCGCGAGCCAAAATAGTTGAGAACCCCTGATATATAAAGTGAAATTTGCCTGGATTAGGATGAAAAGTTGCTGAATTCAACAGCCTTTCACCAAACTATGCAAAATTTGAATTCTGAGGATTTGTTTTTTTAAATATTACTATGGACCACTTTAGATGTGTCCAGTATCATCCAAAACATTTCCCCAGTAATTCCTGTGTAACAACACAGGTGACCCCATGCAAATAGTCAAATTTTGTAATTTTCTGGTGAAAGGTTTCTGAATGGCAACTTTTAAACCAAATTAAGTTGAATTTTTCTGGTTATTTAATCCTTTTAATTTTTAATGACAACCACTTAAATACAAAATAAAATTCATATCACAATGATTGTTGCAATATATGCTAATATGTTTGGTGTTAGATGTTCATATCGGGTGTGTGCGTCAAGAGAACGCCCTCGATGTCTGGTCTGAGAATTTTAGTTCATTTTATTGCTGGGTAAATATTTTGTGGTAAAGGCTGGCAACCACTTGTAACACAAATAGCATAAAAGATCAAAGGGCCATGGTTGCTAATAGCCTTGTCCCCAGAACCCCACATTTACCAGAAGCGGTGTCAAATTTTTGGTATCTGAAGAAAGCTACTGTTTTTCTCATTTACCCTGTGAAATCTTAGGGCTAAAGGGTGTTTGGTTTGGAAGTTATGAGCCAACATGTGCTCTGTTTTGGTTGGCCAATATTAATTTTACACAGTACTCTATGGGATTACAAAAATATGTTTTTTCTCTAACATCAAATTGGGTTGAAGTATTGGCACTAAACTTTACAGATGGGGTTTCGGGGTGAAGGCCATTCCATCGAGATGAAAACTTTTTATACTTAAATTGGTTCATCCCCTTTAAAGCTAATGACAAGCAACCATCTAATACCCCGTCAAAATCAGAGACTACTTTTGACCTCTCTAAAATCGTGAGGAAACCTGAAAATGTCCCATATTTTTCTATGAGTCTAATAACCTCGCAGAGTTAGTAATCACAATAAAATGAAGATCTCATTGTCGGATTCCAAAGGAAAAACCCACCGAAGATGGTGAAATTAAGCTTGGATGTACAATTAGGAGTATGAACTGTGCAACAAGTGAATTTAATTTTTTCTTTTGACCTCATCTAAAGCACCATAAAAGGCAACTTTGACTGAAATTGAACAAAAACTGAGATTGTGGATTGGTGTTTTGGCATCGGATGACCCTCGATATAGCATATAAATGATTTGATTGGCTCTAACAGATCATGAAGAATCCAATAGAGTGCAGGAATGCACTAAAATACCTCCATTGTGTAATGTATAGATTAGGGTTATGGCATACATGAACTTTCACACATAACTTGCAAAAAAGAGCTAATAATACATTGGTTTGATACACAAAATTCCCATTGCAGGTACAACCCAGGACAAGAAGACATCGATTGGAGAAGGGGAGTCGGACAAAAGTTCAAAATCTAGGCCTGACTAGAAAAATTGCCTTCTGAATTGGCGATAAAATGCCAGACAGCAACAAAATTCATTTACCATCCTCAATGACCCGTAGAGACGGTCCATAACGAATGAAGTCTGAATTAGCTGAAGCAGAGAATCTCCATGCAGCCTGACCAGGTTTTTATATCTATGGAGGACTGAACATAAAGAAATTTCTATCCCAGGTATGTTATGCACGAGAGCCAGTATGAGACCACAGGCAGGGCCTGTAACCAAGATTTTTTAGGGGAGGGGCAACTTTTTCAAAAGGGACATTTTTAAAAAAACTTATACCTTGTTTTTGACAAAATAGCATAAAAAACTAATTTTTTGTTGTGTTCATATGCAGTAATTTCATTTAGATAAAAACTCTCAATAGATATTAGATTTTGACATTGTATTGCTACAGAATTGCTTATAAGTAAAAACCACAGGCAATTTTGATTGCTTAATTTCAATAATAAACATTAGCTGATTTAGTATTGATCCATGAAATTAGAAATGCCACATGTTTGCCACCACAGTGATATTTGTGATTGATAGCTTTACATTAGTCCAAAAAATATCAAAATGACATTTATATGCACATTTTGGGACAAATGGGAAAACGTTATTTCCATCCCATTTAGTTTGCCCATTCGCAACCTTAGCAGTTTGAAATTCTGTGCAATACGGGGAGTTAACAAGTTGGTTCAGTTGTGGTTTTATAATCGGGGTACATGGTTGGATGTGGTGCAATTCCGTGAGGGAGATCTTACCATGCCCATGTCTGGTCCTAGCTGTTATCTATGTGGTTAATTGTATTCATAGCATAACAGTCTGACCAAAAAAGTACCTCTCTTTTTTTTTTTAAATGTTGACTGTGAAGCAACAATTTCACGCACAATTACACACTGAGGTCTACCACCATCTACAGTATCGCCGATTGGCTAATAAATGATATGTAACATGATAAACTCTGAGTAGCTGATCTCAATAAACCTTATTCATGTCTTCAAACCTTTCAAACACTTCTTACCATGTGTTTGAGCGGCTAAAGTGCCATCAAATCTTACTGTATAACCTACAAAATAAAAGAACCAGATAAACTCCAGGGGATTAAGTATGTTAAAAATTAAGTTAGCTTTAAATTAGACACCTTATAGATTACAATACAAATCGGTATAAGTTGCACATTAAAACGACCCCAATGCTCATATTTGGTTGAAAAAGCAATGAATTTGCAACATAATTGTCCAAGAAATTCTCCACCACCTGTTCAACCACTTTTTGCAAACACATGGCACATTAGGATTTTTTTAAATGCAAATTAAGAGTTTTTAGACATGAGTAAGAACGACACCCTTCAAAAAAAATTTACAGGTGCAAAATTTTCGTTGTCTCATAGAGGCTGCGTAAATTTAAAGTGGGAATGGCCCGATTAAATTAGTAATGGTCGACCAAAACTGGGGCCACATTTTCGCTCATAAAATCCAAACCAACATCTTTTAAGCCCTAAGCTTTTCATAGGGTAACCGAGAAAAATAGTAGCTTTCTTCTGTACAAAATGGTTGCCACTTGCGGTAAAATCTGGGGTTCGGGGAAGAGGCTATTAGCAATCAGGCCATTGACATAAGTACACATCTGAAAGAATATATCTATTATGAAACTAAAGATCATTTTTAAATGCCCTGATTCAGACCGATTATATTAAAAGCAAAAAGGTCAGTCGTTTTCTTTGAGCGGCCTTTTACTGGTATCCAGGTAAACAGTACCATAGGTCCAGGCTAAGCCGTCACCAGTCGGGTTTCTATGGAAATCCGATGAGGATAGCTAGTTACACTGGTGGAACTGCAAAAGAAGATTACCTACAAGGGCGTCTGATAATGGCAGTCATCCAGCACATTGACGTCAGGAAGGGCATCTGGGCAAAATCTCTTACTCTTATAAATTATCCTCACACAGCAGTGTTGCTGTGAATGTGAGGTGAATCTGGCCACTCCTATTAGCAGGCACAAAACTGGATTTTATTATTTTTTTTTTTACTACTACTTTGAATTTGAATCAATTGGAATTTTCAACATGTTTGATAAGTTTGTAAGGGTCTTATGTAGAAATAGTGGCAAAACAGAAGAGGTTATGGTCACTCCTAGATCTTTGAATGTTACTTTCATAGTTTTGGTAAATGTCTAAATTATTTTCTATTTTTTACTACATAGCAGCAAATTCAGTGGTGTTTTGGGCAATCTGGCGACCAGTACATATGAATTTTTTAATAATTGTAGTGGCGAAACATTTAAACAATTTCCCTTCAACTTATTAATGAATTCACAGATGAGCAGATTCTCCAAGTGCGATACGTGCTCTGTGTACAAATCCAGGATTGCTCTAGCTGGAACTAAAGCAGCGAGAAAAAGACTACAGCTGGAACGAGATGCACACCTGCACCATCAAAAGTAAGATATTTTAACGTGTTTGTGCCCTTGATTAAGGCACTTTACTTCAATTACTCGTCTCCACCCAAGTGTATAAATGGGTTCCAGCATTATTCAATGGTAACAAGGTAACAGACTCACTGTGTGGGAGGAGTAGCAAAACCCCCTACAGCAAAAATAATTATGGAGAAGTCTGGCCCAAACGCTAAGGAAAGAGAGGGCAATCCGAGCACAAGCTTGCTCGGCACACACTTACATTTTTTAATACTATCTAATTGATCTAAGTTTGAAGAAATTCGTATACAATCAAATCTATTTGACACTTTATTTTAATCTGGAAAATGATTATCTTATGTCTAGTGCTGAAAGGCGGAAATACTATAAACACATCTTGAAGGCGAAGACCAACCCAGAGAAATACATGTCAATGATAATAGACGGGATGGACCAGCACAACACGAACTACCAAAGTCTTGTTTGAACCCCAAAGGATTAGCCAATACATGGAAGATCCCAACCCATGTTACAGGAATCATCGTTCATGGCAGGGAGCTCATGTATATGTCGATATGAATGAAATTCCACATGATTCAAACTTGACAGTAAACATGATTTTACAAGTTCTTAAGAAATATGCGGATTGACTGCACCCGTTCTTTACTTGCAACTCGACAATTGTTGCAGGGAAAATAAGAACAAGTTTGTCTTTGGATTTTGCTGCCTGCTTGTAGACCTTGGATTATTCAGAAAGGTGAGATAGTTGATTGTGATCAGTCTGTCTGGGTAGATGGGAGGTTACAGAACCATTGAGCCATTCTTGGGTCATGTTTGTCACCAGGCAGTGGTGGCTAAGAAAGAACCAAATTTAGACATGTCATTGGTTTAACACATAAAAGCAAAATTTTAATTTTTTTTAAAGCAATGTATTCTTATTCCAAAACAATAAGAGCTGAAGAATCAACTCCAATTTAAGGGTTAGATCTAAATTTTTATAATAATGGACGAGGACTAAGTCCCATACAGGCCATCTGAGCACCCGCAAATGGAACACATCAAACACCTAAAAATTTGGTTTGTGGTTTGTAATGTATTACTGTAATCCATTTTGATTTGTTGGGCGAGTTACTATATTTAAGGACAGAGACCAACCACCGTCATAATTATGTTTGCGACTTAAAGATTCCATTTTTTTTTTTTAATTTTCAACCAAAAACTGTGTTGTTAACTGTACTAATCTTATTCACAGTTAACAAAAACATTTTGCACATATTCATAACATTCAGATATATCAATAGAGGTCAATGTCATTGCTGGAAATATGTAAAACTGAGGGTTAAAAACATTTTTTGGCCCAATTTGTGAGCCAAATTTGAATGTGAAGTCAACAACTGGGAATTTTAAGCTTGAAAATTTATGCCTATCTGCACATGCATGAAAATGATTGGCTGCATTTCATTAAACAAAATCTATATAAGATTTAATTTGAATATTCATGAATGTGAAACCCTTAGTAGAATTCGCTAGAAGTGATTAGTGTTGTTTTCTGTGGTTTTTTTTTTCAGATCAAAATGAGTTTTCTGCCTGTTGGTCACACACACGAGGATATAGACCAGTTTTTCTCCAGAATTTCGGAATTCCTAAGAAAGCGGGATGTGCAAACACTAAAGAAACTACTCAAATTGATTCCACTTTTTAGCTTACAAAAACGTTGCTAACAACAGCGGAGCAAATAACTGGGGGCTCTTTGATTTCGGAATTGGTTCGATGGCCACCTCAGCCAGATGAGTAGGCAACAGTTATCCCCATATCTTCAGATTTACAAGGTGTACAAGTGAGTGGATTTTTTTAAAATCATGAAAATCGTGCCGTCAGTAAGGACAGAATGGTATATTTAGCCATTTGTAATTCGGCGACCAGTACATATTCTGCCTGTTTATTTTTCTGGCACAAGATAAATATTAAAAGTCCTTACTTGAGCACTACTTGGAAAGCAAAACTAATTTAAGTACAAACCATGGCAGCATTTATAAAGGTAGCTGTTTTTTTCCACATGATACCCCCTGCAGCCTATCCAAATCTGTTTAACCCTCCATGGTTTGGTGTGTGTGTGGTTTAAGCATTAAAATGTTTTGTTTTTGGTGGTTTAATATGAACTGAACATGAAATTTGCAGTGGCAATTATCAAGCCCGGATTCTTAACCCTTGATGTGTAATTCTGGCTACTCCATGCTACCATGGCAGCACTACACCGTACACACAGAGCCATTTCAATGCAGTAGCTGCCAAGATAGAGGCTACCTTGGAACACCAGTTATTAGGCACAAGTGTCATGTCTACTCTACCTCTAAACCCACCCAGTGGTGCTCTGTAAGTTTGACACACAGCCTACTTCATATGTAGTGTGCAGTGACAAGATCACTGTCTGGATAGTAGAGAAAATCAGGGTGCTATGCACTCAATCTTAATTTTTGCACTTGTTTTTTAATTGTAATGTTTATGAGGAAAATCTTGTCCATGCAAATATAAAAATTACCAAAATATCAGAAAAAAAAAAGTGACCAAACGAAATATCATAACGCTCTGGCAGCAGTTGTAACTACGTAGCTACTACTCTACTCCGTTGGATGGGTGGAAACACTGCTGATAATATTGTGTACTCATTGGTAACTGTTTAATAAACTACTATGAAGAATCTTCTGCCGTAAATATTTGTTCATATCATCAAAATTGACAATTTTTAGCTCTAATATTTCCGCGGAATAATTGGAATACAAGATTCTTTTAATACGAATGACAGTGTGGAGTGGTAACACTTGTAAAATGCAGAAACTGCTAAATCTACAACCACACATGTTCTCCTTTAAAGAATAATTTGGACACAATGTCACTCCAAGCAATTCCAAGCACTCTTTATTATGCAGTCAAAAAAAAAAACGCTGATATACTTGATCTCATATATATTGTGTATGCTTTTGTTTGACTTGAACAGAGACTGGCAGAGCATTAATGCACACTAAGATGTGGGCTACTACTACATGTGAGAAGTGGCAAGAGTGTTACTATACAGATCCAGCATATCCCTTCATCCTACGCCGCCACTCCAGATGGCATTCCTCGATGGTTTTCGACCAAACCTTGAGCAAAAACCAAGCCCCAGTGCTTATGGGCAGGCCTACCACGCTTATGTACATACCATGGTTTTAAGAACCCCACGGAAAGATTGGATAGAAACAATCGGGAAGTTGGAAGCAGCAGGTTTGATAATTAACATCAAAATGGAACACAATTTCCTGTTAGATTTCACAATGGTATTGAAAATACAAGGATTCCTTTAATGGGACAATGGTGTGATTGGGTCACACACCTTTGAAATGCAGATTCTGACCTTGTCCGGGTCCTCTGCAACATATTGCAAAAGAGCTTTCACCCTGCAAGCTGTTTAAGCAGGCCAAACACTTCGAGTAAAGCACACATTTAAGCTAAGTCATCGTGTCAAGAACAACCACATTACGATTGGGATAGAAATAAGTAGGGGTTGGAAGTGGCCAGTTACGGTAATTTGAAGTTATACTGTCTGGTTTATTAATTATAGGTTCAAACTAAAAAAGTGCAGAGCATGTGATGCACTGGTTAGGTTTCTCACCTACCGCGAAAGTCCACATACCACTGTTGGAATTAATTTGAGGATGTCAAAATTCAGGGTTAAATTAGAATACAATTTATTTCAGATCTTTTTTTGTCCCCCGCCGAACGAGTTCGGAACGGGGACTATGAAATAGCAGCGCCGTCCGGTCAGTTCGTCCGTGCTGTATGAAATGAGCATCGTCCGTTCGTCGTCCGTTCGTGCGTCTGTGACAAAAATGTTAACCATGTTGTATACCATTTATCTTGAGTCCAATAAGAAGGGGCGACCAATGATTAACTGGTGGAAATCAGCGGGTTGATGATAGTTCTCGATGATTAGATTGGGTCGTAAATATGCTAATTAAAGCTATCTAATTTGGCATAATTTTTATGAGTAATTTTCCTTGCAAGGCCTGTGTACAAAGTTTTCTGGAGTTCCGTCAGAGTATATTGATGCAACTTGGTGGAAAGGAAGCGGGCTGAAGAGTTCTTGACCGTGATTAAATTTTTGTGTGTAGTTCGGGCAAATTGAGTATGAAAATGAGCTAATTAATAGGCACAAATCAGCGTAATTGCTATATTTTTGAACGGGACATTGGATACTCTAAATTCCTGCACAACTCATAATAGCCTTCATGGGGCATATCTTTTTGCACTTTGACAGTATGTGATAATGCGGCGGCGTAGGTATACAAATGAGCTAATAAATATGTGCAATTGCTGTATCTTCTCTGAAACAGTACATCAGATAGGCAAAATTCCTTCGCTACATGAGCCCCCTATGCTATGGGGAGGGGGTGAGGTGCTGGGAGGGGGTGGGTGTTTGGGGAGGGAGGTTGGGTGTGGGGAGGGGGTTGGTGTTGGGGAGGGGTTGGGTGTTGGGGAGGGGGTTCGGGTGTTGCGGGGGGGTTGTGTTGGAGAGGGAGTGGTGTTTGTTGGCGGGTTGGGTGTTGCGGGTGGTTGGGATGGGGGTTGGTATTGTTGGGGTGTTGGGGAGGGGCCTTGGTATTGCGGGGTGTTGGGGAGGGAGGATTGGATTGTTGCAGTATGTTGCGAGGATGAGGGTGTTGGTGGCGGTGTGTTGGGAGGGTAATGGCGGGTTGCGGGTGTTGGGGAAATGGGAGGCGTGTTTTAGGGTATGGGGGTAGGGTGGGGTTGGAGGGTGTTAAGAGGGAGTAGGGGGTTTCGGGGGGTGTTGGGGATGAGGTGGGGTGGGTTGGGGAGTTGTGGGTGTTGGGGAAGGCGTGGGGTTTTGCAATGTGGGGAGGGGTGAAGTGTTTTCGGGTATTGGGGGTCTGGGGGTACGGATTGAAGTTTGCATTTATCACATGTTAGTGTCGCAACATTCGGTGGGGGGGGGGGACATATTTTACGCATCGCTAAATACGAGTTCGCCTGTTGCTATTAAAGATGTTAACCTATCCTGTGACGCATAATCACACAGTATAGTAAATGCAATTAGGTTACCAGCTGGCTGAATCATATTTTATTGGTTTAAAACGACTGCTTTTTATTCACTTAAATAATTATTGCGCGGAATTATTTCACGAGGCAAGCAACATGCACTCCGTGAAATATCTGCTAAAAGGGTGGAGTCTGTGGTTTCCTTATGCCAGAGTAACCAGCCAATCAGCATTCACTTCCTGTTGACGACATCACGCGACTTGCGCACAGTAAATAATACTCTGAAAATTTTGGGCGAGGTATAATACATGGGTGGTAGTACTTTACTGTTGATCTGATCATCATTCTGCAATAGCAATTATAAGTTTTTTACATTTTTAACTTAAATTCACAGTAAATGGAGAAGAAGAGAACTTGCCCAATTTCCACTGCATGAACCTTTGCTTAGAGAGAGTGGGTTCCCCAAAAAAATCCAGAACCCCCACCATGCAGTTGTGACCCCACCAAAATTTGAGGACCAATGGAACCAGTTGTCACTGTACCGGTGAGGGGGCGGCGCGGGGGAAGGTATGGGGTGGAAGGGAGACGACAGACGAGGGGGCAGCAACGGAAAAGAGACCGAAAAAACAAAATTAAAAAAATATCCTGTCTGAACTATATCGACTCTGAACCAATACATATTGTGTGTAGATATTCAATTGAAATCAGGTTTCAATAAGTGTCTGTCTTGGTTTAAACTGCCCATTAATTAGGTTTACCTCAGCTAGAGTGGTTTTGGTTTGTGTTTCTTTGTCGACTGTTGGTAACTCTTTGTAATTACAAACCTGATGGCGGGACAATTGTCGACAATCAATTTTTGAATGCCAATTCTCATTTGGGTTTTTTTTATGGTTATACTTTTTTAGCACACAAAGGTTTAGATTGAGCACTGTAGAAAACAAATTATACCCAACTTAAAACTCCACCGCTTTACTAGGCCCGGACCAATGGAGAGTTGGTGAACCATTTTACGCAAAAGTGACCAACTGTGAGGTCATGGGGCTATTTATTAATGAAAGCTATTTACCGAATTGTTAGAATTCGTATGGAACAGGTTACCGGGGGTGAAAGTAAAAAGTTAGTATGGTTTTTTAAAGGTCAAGATTCCATAAAGCAATAGCAGTTGGAATTACAATTATTTAGATCTTGGATAGGCTGGTTACAAAAGTGATAAGGCTCCTACATGAATTATTTGTGTCAACAAATTTCCATGGTTGTCGCCATGCCAGGAGAAGTGCATTGTCACCCAGCCTTGTCCGAGTACCCAGCCCTAACTTCAGCAATAAAATAGCCAAACACTTTCTCAACCCCAACCATTCCTTTTACAAAATAAGCGTCTTAGCGTGTAGTGCGTTCCGCTAGCGTAACATGCAATGACAGGTGATTGGGCATCAGTGCACCTTGACAACAATCGCCAATGCTGAGTGGCTCAATCGGTGCGCGATAAGTGCATAATTTGCTGAGCCTCGCCCCCGGAAGTTGCATACGAGCGAACTTCACATTAAAAGGAATTGTGGCTCAGACTTAAAGTGACAGGAGGAGATTTTTTATGATACAAATTTCTCTCAATTGCACATAATCGATTGTAGACCACCACAGAAAGTTCCGAAGGTTTATATGGGACAAACAAGTACAAAAGAAAAAAAACAGCAACCTTGTTTTGAACTTGCCTGCCTAACTAATTGTCCCCATAGAACCCCACCCCGTGCTTTGCTTTCTGTTGTGGCCCGCAAGAAAATACTAAATCACATATTATTACCTAAAGACGGGCGTATTCGGCTTAATTCACTTCAATGTGATCTAATACATTGGAAAGCATTCCAAATATGCAAAAAAACCTGGGTTCGAAAAAAAATGGGGGGGGGGGGGGCTTCTTTCTGGAAATTCCTCATGTCTCTTTAAGTTGTTTGTGCCAATTTTTGCCAGAGCTTGTCCCCATTTCCTCCAAACGGTAAGATTAGAGTTTAAAAACACCCCTGCTGCAAAAGAGCACCACTCTGTTGTATGATTTATTTGCGTTTTTGTGTTTAGCAACAAATACTTAGGCCTAGTAAGTGCCATAAATTCATGTTTCTAATTGTTTTCAATTTTACTACAGGTTCAAGTAGGTCCAAAAAGGAAGAGGAAGGATGAGACTGAACCAACACTTAAGCCAGGCAAAATGATATGTCTATATGTGGCCAAATATCCAACAGAATGGCCACAGTTGGAGAAATCCCTTGATTTTGCTGTGCAGACTCGATATCTGACTATCCCGATGGTACCGTGCTAGTTAACAGGATACTGCCAAAAAATTTTAGAATTCCTAAAGGAAAAGAATAAAGGTAGATTGGATTGAGCAGTCAAAAGGAGATATCCTCTTTCATCCTTTTGACTTGCTTCCAGCACAAAACTTCCCAAGGAAATCACAGATCTTTTGAAAGAGAGAAGGAAGAATGTCTGTTTACCAAGGAGATATTAGAGTTGAACTAAATTATATTTTTTGGCTGGTTGAGCAATAATTCGGTTATAATATTCAATCTGCATTTTTTCCTATAGTCAGTCAGAAAACTTCAGCAAAACAACACTAATAAGCAAGCTAAAAGAGAACATCTTCCTTTCTGTCCCCTTTGTGCTTCATGGAACATATAACTATTCCATTTTTCTGCCTTTTCCTGTCATTGCAACAACTGTCTGGCTTAATTCCATATTTTACAGCCAAAGTTTTCCCTTTTCCAGTCAAGTTCAATCCAGTCAAACCAACACCAATGGGCACCTAAAAAGAACCACTGGCTGTGGCAAGTTTTGCATGCCATGCAACAACTCAGTGTAAACTACCATTTTTCACTAATGCTGCATTGGTGCAGTTTTGTGTTTGCAAAAGGTGATCCCAATCCTCTTACTTTTTAGCATGCTGAATCCTTGGTCGAGATTCAAGGGTTTGAGTCTCACAACATGACTCAATCTCATTTGCTTATACCAAAGTTTGCTAGAAGTTTGGAAATGCTTCATATAAAATAGCAAGTAGAATGGGTATTCTATGTTTTGTGAATGGGAAGCTAAGCTTTGAAAGGATATGATATAGAATTTATCTACCCTGTGTGCGTATTATAATTTTTTTTTTTAAAATGACATGCAGTCCTGTCGATTTCCTGATTTGAATTACAATTAAAAAATCAAAAAGTCTGCAGCCACATTATTTTGCTAATCCTAATTTCACACTTTCCACGCACACCATTTTCCATTTTAATTTACATCAGTACCAGTATGTAAAATTTAATGAAAATCCTGTCCATGATAAAAATGATTGGGAATTGTGACATATGTTATGAAATTATGTTGTCACTGGGCGGAAACACCTGCTAGTGCATTTACCCTTTAAAGGTATTGGCATTAGTTTTGATTTCATATACAAATCTTTTGTTACTGCCATAATTAAGATGATGTGGCCAAGCCTCATATTGTTTGCAACTCACCCAAAGAGTGGCGTGGCCCTAATGGTTTAGAGAGCTTGCTTGTGGACCCAAGGGTCCACATCTTGGTGGGGCTACTGATGGATTTATTCTAAGTTAACACTGACCAGATTGCAAGCCCTTAGGGTGTGGCTCTGTTGAAACGAGTCATTTATGACTAGTAATACTAGCTTACTGTATGGTCCTAGGATAAAATTTACACGCTTTTTTGTACCATAGACCTTGTGACTAAGCGGATGTAGGTTGACTTGTAAATATTTAATGCATAAATTACCAAAACAACGTAATCGACCTCAGAAAATAAACCCACATTTTACCACTAGCACTCTAAAAATGCTCAACTGAATCGCAACCAAACTCACCTTGGCCCCCATTCACAACCGCAACGCCCAGACAACACCTCCTCGGTCCCTGGGACCGCGATCGATGTCTTGTCAAGTTATTTCTGTAGCCAAATAAAGGAAAGATCTAGTGAGTGTCTTATCTCTATATGAAATCAACACATATCACAGAATATATGAATTGAAATCTATCGCTGCACCTTTAAGTACAATTTCACTGTAGTAACTAGTAAATTTAGTGTTTATACCTCTGTGATATTGTTTCAATACAAGCCTATGTGAGATTATTTTTAAATAGTAGGAATAGCTTAAATGACAATCCTGGATGTACATGTTGCTCAATTAAGATATTAAATCTGGGCGCTTGTTCGATCATCTCTAGTACCCCCATCTTCCAAGGAAGTATCAATTTTGTATCAGATTAAAGGTTATATTTTCTCATTGTCTTCCTTAAATATTCAGCTGTCAAATCAATTTCTTTCCAAGATGACGAAGACAAAACAAAACCCCCCACTTTAAAAGCAATACTAGCACATTTTTTTGTATGGCGCCCTCATTTTCAAGTTGTTGCGATTGTTCCTGCATAGTTTTGTGTTGGGGGGGGGTAATTGGCCAGTAAACTATACCTGCTAATAACGGTATGCTCAAAATTGCGTATTTGCTCCAAAAAAAGAATTTTGTATAATATCGGGGATCCCCGAATAATTCAACAACAGGCTCTGGAAAGCGCCAATTTCTGCTCAACCAATAGAATTTGTGCATCTACGTATCTCCGTTCATCGATCAGCTGTTTCGCTGGTCACCCGATCAATAATAATGGTTATTTTAGTGAGATGCTACATTTTTTTCACACAGTGAAAGATATAAATTTGGGGGTTTTCCAGTAGATACTGATTATCTCGGGGCCTCCCCGAGATTAATTACAAAATCCTTCTTTGAGGCAACTACACATGTTTGAGCTTTATCGTTCACAGGTATGGCTTCCCAACACAACTGTGCACCAATTTCAAAATTTTAAAATTTGGGGTGCCCTTAAAAAAATGTGCTAATATTGCTTTATGGTTAAACAATCAATATAGTGGATAGTGCTTTGCAAATACTCATTATCGCTTCTACCACCAACAAGACTGTAAGGGCAGCTGCATTTAATTTAATTTTCTTTCCTTGTCCATAAATTGTCTTTCCTTGTCCATTGTGCCACTTGCAAAATAATAACCACCACCAAATTAAAATAACGTTTTGTACTGAAGTCAATAGGATGGGTTTTTGTTTTTTTACAAAACACTAAAAATGATCTGCATGTGATTTTCCTATAAAGTCTGCTAAGATGTGTCCTATAAAGGTTAGGTACCGTTTTCGTACAATTGCCAACAAGGTCCACCACACTGGCAGAAACTTACTAAATTCATGCCAATGAGGCCCAATCATTATACATATTATACCAAAGCCACCAAATGGCTTTCCAGCGTTTAAATATTTGCAAATTGACAGAGGAAAGCACGATTACTGCTATATTCACTTGTAGTACCCATACTCGTACCCGTACCCAAGGTCTTGGACCCGTACCCGTACTCACAGTCTCGGACCCGTACCCATAACTTTTTAATCACATTCGACCCGACCCATGGTCTCGGACCCGACCCATGGTCGTGGACCCGGACCCCCCGGACCATTGTCTTGGGACCCGTAACCCATACCCATGGTCTGGACCCGTACCCATCCCACGGTTTCGGAACCGTACCGATACCCATGGTCCCAGCCCGTATCCGTCCAATACCCTGGTCTTGTAACATACCATACCAGTTTTTCCATGTTGTTGTTTGTCAAACCTTACCTGACCTATGTAAAATTTTAAAAAGACAAAAAACTAACTGGTCCCGCTTTATCTTTGGTTTTTAATGGATATTAATGGAGTTATTTTGTTTACTTTGATGAAATGTTAAAGGTGCAACAGGTATTTTACACCTCTGGTGTCCCCCTAAAAAATATTTGTTGCACTGAATGTTATGCTCCCCATCTGGAAAGGACAAGCCGAGAATTAGTTCTTTTGTACAAAAAAAATAACTTTCAAATTGTTGTCTTTTGAAGCAATAGAAATGTTTTATATTAAAATAATATAAGTAAAACTCTAATTTTACCTTTTGTTTTAACTTTTCACTTGATACTACATTTCTGTAGCCAATTACACAAAAATCAAAAATATGTATCTCTTGCTGCACCTTAAACTTTATACAACCCAGCTATTTTAAGTTATCTACAGTTTTGCATAAATTATACAGTACACCCATGGTATGTGTATGACAGTACTATACACACGTTTTGTCTAGTGCTTTCACAATTAATGTGCACTGTTCGAGCCATTAACTGTCCCCAATATTGAATGACTTAACCAGAGGGGGCTTTTTGGCGGACACTTTACATTGTATGCAAACAACTAATGGATAGTGACATATCTTTGAAAATTACTGAATTCTTCTTTTCTGCCACTTTTTCAGTTGCTAAAAATACTTATGATTCCACAGACTTATTCTATAGGTATTCCTGCAAATTCAAATCAATATTGACTTTTTTTTTTTTTAATTTTTTAGTTGTTTTTAAGTTTTGGAACTCTTGCACTATTTGTACCAGGTATAATACTAAAGGTCTGTACCCGTATCCAAAGACTCTTACCCCAATACCCATGGCACTGTACCCGTACCCATGGGTTTGTCGTAAGCGGGACCCGTACCATGGCCTGCGACCCGTACCCATACCCATGACTTTGCACAAGTGGGACCCGTACCCGTGGTCTGGGGAACCCTACCACGGTCTCGTACCACACTTACGCCATGGTCTCGGACTCGTACAATATGATCCGTACCCACACTACAAGTCGGCTATTATGTATAAATAAAGTGAATTGAAAAGTTGAAGTCAAACTCCACTGAACTTCTGTAAAATGCTTGTCTGCCATTGAGGATGACTTAGATTTCTTGTATAAAAATTGTGTGCCCCAACCTAAAAAGTCCCACTTAAAGAATTTCTTGCATTCTTTTCTTTTTTTCAGTATGCAAAAAAGCAGTATTGACTTTAGCTACAAAAAATTGGCGTCAAATTTGCGATGAGATGAAAATGATTTTAATCTAGAGCTTTGCACCCCAACTGAATAATAAAATGATTAAGAATATGGGGTCCTCAACCAATTAGCTAATTATTCTCTCAAGATTTTAAACACATTGTCTTAAGATTTGACTGCGGAGGCTTGGTGTGCTCTGCCATAATTTTCTTTGTATATGTAAACCTTGTATCATTTGGATAGCTCCACCATCTAGTATCAAATAAAATCGCCATTATGTGACATAGTATTTAAAATTAATCACTGATTAAGTAATTTTGACGATAATAATTTATCTTATTGGGAAGTACACACTGCAACATTGTAATTAAAAACAATTCAAGACTAGTAAAATAAGTGTGTTGTACATTTGTGGTATCCTGTGATGTGAAACGAATTGTTGCGTGGAACTAAAAATTGCACTGTTTTAGCACATAGCATTTTGAAGCCATTACCTTTGATGTTGATATAACTAATTTATCTCATTGGGAGATCCCACGATGCTTAGTTTATAGAAACTAACTGCAAGATGCATTTTCTGTAGTAATCAAAGATGGCAACACAAAATTGTCTAACTTGCATGCTGCTGCTCATCCATTGTAGATATTATTATCTCAGGATATGCATCCCTAAATCATGACTTAAAACGCTGTACAGAAGTTCTTTCATGATGCCTAACAATGAGTAGGGGTGTCAGTCTTCTATGATTTAGGTTTTCAAGTATATATGCACACTTAATATCGTGCCTGGATTCGAAACATTTTGGGTCAATATTACACTGTTTTTCAGGATTTGGTTTTTACCAATTCATGAGTTTTTAACACAACTCAATTGCAGCCCTGAATGAGATAATTATTATCCCAAGATTTTCAACACATATTTTCTTTTACAAGGCAGAATGTTACGGGTTCTATACCGGACGATATAATTATTATCTCTAGATTTGCAACCCTATATTTCGCAGGGAGGAGCTCATGTGCCATCTAATATCTCAGTATGAACGTGTGGGATTTGGCTTTGTATGTTACTCTTCATTTTCAATTGATACTGGAAGCCTGCAATAGATCGTTTTCAAGTCTGTGCCTTAAGCCGACTCGGAGATTGTCCCTGAGGGCGCTCGGTTTTCAGTCAATCATGTTTTTGAATTTACATAATGCCTTGTCCATAATCATTGTGTGAATAACTAATCTCAAATCAAAGTCCTTCCCGGTATCATATCGACTTTATACTGTTCAACTCTAATTTTGGAATTAACCTTTTAGGTACTACTTTAGTTCTAGAAGCTTTAATTACTCACAAGTAATAATAGTTCAAGATCTCTGAGTCACCTTGTGGTCATTGAATAAATTTATGGTGGTATTAGGATCACATAGTGTCCGTTCAAATATACTTTTTTTTTTTCTTTTTAGTGAGATCCCAATCCAAAAAATGTTTTATTCTTCAGACTTGAATAAATTATTTGCCAAAAATCAATCCTGCGTGAGTCCTTAACTGTTTTAGATAAATTTACATGTATATTACTGTTTTCATAGCATTGTGAACCATTCATATTCCTTGCGTCTTTCCTTGTGGGTTGATGTTGATTATTGTGCACTTAAAAGTTGAGATTTACAAAGAAGTATTCTTGTTTTATTCTTGTGTTGCAGAAGTTAATATAGTGTCGGAAATAAGAAGTAATTCGCTTATTGATGTTTTTTACCTGATGCATTAATTTGGGCAGAAGCTGATAATCCAGAAAAAGGATAACCACTAAGAATAAGAAAAAAAGTAGACACGGTTTTTGTTCTATTATTAAACTCCTTGTTTTTTAATGTCACAACGTACTAGTTTTTTTAAGACAGTGGTTAATTTCATCAAAGCCAAAAACACACAACAAAAGATTGACATGTTAGGCTGGTAATGTTTTTGCTCAATCTCAAATTAATGACATT
>JAMKCH010073417.1:0-57698 GCA_023653785.1 Ophioderma brevispina | reverse complement strand
TTAGGGAAACAAAATTTCCATGCATCTGTGACGACTTATGTACATAACTGTGGGTGTGACAAATTATTTTTATATTTCTCAAGTCATGGAGACTTGGATATGGACTGTTTAATTGTTAATTTGCCTGTCATGTCACAAACCCTAACGCCCTATATGAATTCTGGGAAGATTTATATATTTGAATGTTTCTGTTGAAACATTTCTAACTGTAATTGGACAAGTTCATTCTTCAAATCTCGACATGATCTTCAGTATTGACATTTACCAGCGGAAGTCTACGAGTGCACTCTGGTCAACGTATATGGAAATCTGAGAAGTGATCGTCATTTTCTGTATGGATGTATGGACTTGAATTGACTCTTGTGTTATTATACAATATGAAGGACTTGTCATTTGCACTACAATGACCAGAATTCTTAATTTATTTATTTTCATAGGTATATTGATAGGTTTATATAGGCCTTACACGGCTATTTCAGTTATTTAGAAGACTGACACAGTCTTTCATCGGGGAAGGCATGTCATCAGGTGTATATAATGTGGAAAATAGGTATCTTGGGCCTATAAATATTGTTGAAAAATTTGAATTAAATATAAAATGTTACTTTTTGATATTACTTCATGTTGCATAGTATAAATGTGCATACAATATGTGGTAGTGCATTGAAGTTAAAAGCTTGGGTGTGGCTGAGAAAACGCCATTGTTGTGCACTGACCCATGCTTCCTGTGAAAGGCTTTAATAGGGTAGGCCTTAGTAAAGGCACATGTGCTAGCCATGTGTGTTGGTATTATGCATGCAGTGCAAAAGCTAGTCTCTGATTGGTCAATATAAAAGCTGGTATTTTGTGTACAGAATTTAAAGTCAGTCTTTGTCTGGGAGGTCGGCGAGAGTGGATGTAAAGGAAATAGTAGTCATGAATATATGTTAAAGGTGATAAAATATACAAGAAGTGTTTAGCTGTTTAATTTACAAGGACTCTAAAGCGACGGACAAGGCTCCGCACAAGTAATTGTGTGTACGGTTTCTTCAATATACCTAAGTGCGGTAAATTGTAGTTCTCCGGCCGTTGAAATAACGGGAAAAAACATCACAAACCAATACACAGTTCCTGTCATCTGACCAGAGTTCGTCTATTGGGTTGGGACTAATAAGCCTATGCTCTTGTATACCAATGGTGTCAACACCAGCATCTGCACATCCCATGAAAAGCTGATGTGTCTTTCCTTCTTGAAGGAGAGTACGTACGTTTTATGTATATATCGTGAGGGATTTGAAAGCAGACAGACGACAATAATCAGGGCCAACAGTTCGTGATGGTGAACCGAATTTCCGCTGGTCCGTCATGTTGTCAAAAGTAGATTGGCGCTCATCTGCCCTCCGTCTTGTTTGAGGTTTACTTGTATTTTTCGTAATCAGAATGTTTGCAGGGAAGTATTTGAGTCCAGTCCCAGCAGCTTTACGGTTATGGCCCTGTGGTCCCTTGTTTCTGGACATAACAGCAGCCGAAATCGACGAATCTGCAGTAGGTCGCCCCCTGTTCCGGAATATTCGACATTGGTGGATAGTTGACCTCTGATTACAATGTTCAGCACCAACCTATTGACCTTTTGAAAAGTAATATTCATCGTCCGCTCTTTGGAAATGAGGGGATTTTCCAAGCCCATTGGGATAGGCACTCCAATAATGAAATCGCACGTCTCTAGCAGAACGTGGAATAATACGTAGTTGTATTCAGAGACCCTGGAACTATATCTCGTCCTAGGGCTTCATTGTTACTTAAAATGGAGGCTAAAAGATACCAAGGTGGCTGGCTTTTAGTTAATTACATTAATTAATCACTTCAACTAGATTTGGGGAGTATTTCGTTTGCCTCTAAATGGTGTATGGCTTATTTCAAATGTGTATTACTAACCCATATAGTAATGTATATACACATGATCCTTTATTCTCATTCTTTAACAACACCTTTATTCAAAGTGAAGCTAAGTACATATTACTAAAATTGTGTAGATTTTATCAAACGAACTACCCATCTTTTTATAAATCGATCAGTCCGTTTTTACTATGCGCATTAGATTGGCCCGAGCAGTACATATGCGTATCGCATTGATGCGTATGTGCTGTACTGTGTGATACGTCTCATATCACACGGTACGACTAGGAACCAATGAAATTACGTAACAATTCAAGTGTTTAAGAATGTATCATAACACGAATTAACAAGCCAATTTTTAAAGCAGGCGGCAATACACTTACAATAGGCCATTGGTTTTGTGCTCATAAGAGGTGATGCCGAACCCTCCCCGACCAAAATAAGTTTATGAATGAGACCAAAGGAAGTATTTCGGTTTCCGATGGGAACCAGAGGTAGATTTACCGATAAAAGTGAGTCAATGACATGCATGACTTTACCGTTGCAGAATCAGTAGTCCATTTTGTGCAGTGTAGAAGTAATTATATTCCGGCCTACTCATAGTCAATGGGGAAAGAATAGGACACTCAATTCAGTTGACTATTCACAACAAAATTGAGTTTCAGGTTTATTCCGTTGTCGAATCTATGGAGTCCGGACTATGGCTCTGGCGGACTAAATTTACTTTCACACGGTGTCATGAACATAGAGCGTCTGAGATGGGCGTTTCCCCGACCGTTCATTGTGTTCTCCATTAAGTGCTGTACGCATCATTGTTTCAGCACTGCACCCAATAGCCTGTCTACAAAGGCAATGTTATTCCGTACATGTTAACGCGCAAGGTAGGACACTCTGTGGGAACTCTAGTTTCTTTACACCGGAGTGAAGTAATTTATAATCCGGCCGGGGCCACAGTCCGGGGCCCCAGACGATAACGGAAAATTAAAGCGTGAAACTAAAGTTGCGTGGAGAGTCAAACTGAAACCGAGTGCCCTATTCTTTACCGTTGTTTAGCCGGACTACGTGTACGGCGGACCATTATTGTTCTTTCCGAACCGGTTTTTTTGAACTTAATTATTCATGACTTCCTTTTGAAGAATTGGGAGAAGCTAAGGGTATAGGATAACAATATTTCACGCACACTATCAAATTCATGACAATTCCTCGCACAACTGCCAAAGTAGTATACCATACACGTCTCTGTAAAAGATGGTCTGATACGTGCGTATGTGAGCTAAATAATGTGACGGTGCTGATCTTTTGTGCCAGGAGCAACTTGTTAATGTAAAAAAAAAAATGTTTTGTGAAAAAGTTTGTCAAAATTCTTTTCTTTTTGCTGGGTCATTGACAAGATCGACACCAGACTGTCCCATAGTCTCGGCTCTTCTTCGTATTAAGAGAACAGTAGGTTCAAAGACATATTTTTTTTTAAGACACACCTTTTAAACATTAGCACTCACCACATGGCGGTGCATCCAATGTATTATCAAAACAAATAAAAAATTCCTAAAAACAAAATAATTACCACTGGCCCAGTCTAGGCCTGCTATGAACATGGTACGCGCCCTAACGAACAACTTTTATACGGATTAAAAAAAACAAAATTCAAAATAGCACATTATGTGGATTTGGGTGACTCCGAGATGTTAGTCTAACATACCAACGTTTTATACACAGACCCTGAGAAAGTTTTCACCAGAGAGGCTGTTATTTTTTTTAAATCTGAGACATGAAAGACTATTCGAAATGAAATTTGGTCTTGCAAATAAGACGAAAATACGAGTAGGCCTTTATTGTGCGGGTGCTGTTATTGCTTTAATTTTAGAGGTTTACTCTTAACTCCAGGCTGTGCAAAATCCCAAATTATGACATCGTCATTGGAATTAACACGTAAAAACGACATCTTTGACAAACAAAAATTCAGAATTTACTATAGGTAGCAAAGCTATTTCAAAACCGGAGGTGGAATTATGGGTGAATTATCCACCTTTGGGTATACTTCGGTGCTCGCCAGGACACGGAAAAGTAAACACCCCTGTTTGTACAGGGGTCAAATTTTTTTTAAATTGATCCAATCATGTTGAAATTATACCATGTTATTTGTCTCAACCACAAGGATGCAGAAAAGGTTCTATTTTGTACATCTACAGCCTAAAGTTTCGCGTTATATGCTAAGAACAGCAAAATCAATAAAAAGGGTCATTTTTTTTTTTTTTTTTTTTTTTTAATTTTTCTTTTTTGGTTAAATTTTAAAGTCGCTCGATTTGGACCAAAAAATGGTGCAAATATGGTGGAGTTCATAGGATAAAATAAGGATAGTTTGACTGTATTAAAAATGCTTAGTGGTTACCGATGTAGGGGGCCAGAAAAGAAGTTCAACGTCCATTGGCATTCAATGGGGATTGACCTTGTTCCCCCTACTTGGTAACTAGGCATTGAAACCAGATTGTCAAAATAGTGCGTGAGTAACAGCACGACAGTGAAAATACTGATATGACAAAACCTTGATTAGATGGCTTTGTCCAACTGCTGTTTTAATTACAGTATAATCAAATAAAAATCAATTAAACGTCTATATTGAATTGTTCAAGCTTTACGTCTTTGAGGTCCAATTGTTCATCTATAGTATAATATTTTACCTAATCATTTACAGATTTTAGATGCTATTTTTATAAAGTTTGCGTTCGATTTAGAACATAATTATATTATATTTTGCAATTTTTAACGTACAGTTACAAATGATATAAATGCTGTATATGTAAAGAAAATAAACATTCTGCGCCTTCAAACTCGGAATTGTTCCAAAAAATATGAATTTGAAGGCACTTTATAACAATAATGAATTGCAGCTCACATCTTTTGGCTGATTGAGCTAGAATGCGAAAATATTACATTTAATCCGTGGCTATATGAACAATAAAAAAATTGCAATGCTCTTTTCACAAAAATGTTTTTTTAAAACAAGATGAGCAATGAACAAATGATTTCAGCTCATAAGATATGGGTATATAACCTTTTAAAACTTTGCTTATAAAAATGTGAAGATGCGATCTTCTGGTTCTCGGCTTCATATATTATTTTGAGAGAAGCCATATCTGATTGTACTATTTTTGGAATATAAAATAGAAAACATACGAGTTTCAGAATACATTAATAATACCACAATCACCATATTTTAGAAGATACAAATACACAGGTTTCAAAATTATCATGACGGAAGGACACATTATTTTGCTTGTGTTTTGTTACCTCAGTAAATGACTGACAATGAAATGTATACGCAATGGTGGCATATTTGCACATTCAGTTTTACAAAAATGAAATATACCATATATATAGTGCAGAATAATACGACTCTATTTAATTACCTCAATGAAAGTTCTGAATTGATTGACAATGAATTGGATACGCTAAGGAATTCTATTTACACATTCGGATTTTTTTAACCAAAATGCAATTTACCATTTCAACTCCAGGAGGACAGAACATCATAACACGATTCTATTTTGAGTAGAAAATAATCTTTCCCCAGAGGCATCCAAATTGGAAAGGTTATTTTCTACTCAAGTTTACCAACCTAGAGTACCAAGTAGTTGCAATTTCCACGATTCCATTTTGTTACTTTAATAAATGTCCTCAAGTGTTTGACAATGAAGTGAGTATCCACTATGACAGTCTATTTACACATTCAAAATTTTAAAATGAAATTTACAATATCAAACACCAGAAGGTCCTTTAATGTCCATCAACAATGAAATGGGCACGCTAGGGTAGTCGCTCGACATTCATACTTTGTAAAATGAAATTACTATTCCAAACACCGGAAAGAACAGAATATCATGACTCTATTTTTTTACCTAAATGGATGCTAATTGATTAAAATTAAAATGGGTACAGCATGGAAACCTATATTACACAAGCAGAGATTTTTTTAAAGATGAAATTAACATTTTTTTTAACATTTTGTTAAAACTTATTTGTATCAAAACATGTCTTAATTTTCAAAACGTTTTCTTTATTTGTACCTCACTGTACCTGGAGCAACACGAAGTTAGATTATTTCTGCCCATAAGGGTCTTTGTTTTTTCAGCAAATAGATACACAAATACAATATACATGACAATAACATTTTACCCCCTTCAATTTACATTCGAGACAATCTAGACCAAATATAATAAAATGAGAAATTCGTCTCTTGAAATGTGTCTCGAGATGATATACGATTAAAATAGTCTTTCCTGAAAATAAAGAAATAGGTGAAATCGCAGATGGCCACGAAACTACGCGGTTCACATTATATTAAAAATAAACTGTAACTCACTATAAACACCAAAACGACCAGTTTCAGTGAGTCTTTTGAGGTTGAATTATGGACCAGCCATAATTACTATTTTTTCTGATTGAATCATGTTCCATTCAACTTACACATGTATTAAATTGCTAATTTCAATTCATTTGGTTTACCCAAACAGGTGTACATGTAAGCATTTGTTTACCAAACATTGCTGACATTAAGATATACACAAATATTGCAGCTCAAGGTTAGATAAGTTAGCATTTATAGCCATCTTAGAGCATCGGCAGCCATCTTAATGCTATAATGAAAGAATTGATTATCACATTTTGGAAAAATATTCCTGGTGGTTTTAATTTCTTGACTGTCAAAACATCAGGATAGGAAACAAGTTACCAGTCTTCAGTCATACAGCCAGACCCTTTATTGTATTGGCCATATTAAATTCACTGATTAAAGGTGCAACGAGAGATTTTGAGGCCACCCAAATATTGTGTCATAATAGTAATTCCATATCGATTAGGCACTCCATAGATTTCTTACCTTTTATTTGGCTACAGGAAGAGAAAAAAGGTTATTTTGATTTGCTTATATTTCAATATAAAAGATAGGTTGAATTTCGCATTTGCTCTTATAAAAAATTAGAAATTTCACAATTTTTGTACCAAAGAACCATTTCTCAGCTTAATCCTTCCAGATGGGGATATTTTTGATGGAAAGCTTTACATCAGGATAAAATCACTACTTTCGATTTTTTTCGGGACACTTGATATGTGAAATCTCTCGTTGCACCTAACCTAACGCAACGTAACATGACGTGACGTTGCATAACATAACGTCAAGAACATAAGTTAGTTAGTCCAATAAACATATGCGACTGATTACAGAATATCATGACAAAGTACTGCCGTTGTGCCGTAGGAAAGTGAATCGGTATAGGGCTTTTGACTTTAATTAAAGGTGCAACGAGAGATTTCGAGACATTCATATTGAGTCATATGTAGTGATTTCATATAGATACGACACACAATTGGTTGCTTGCCTTCTTGGCTACAAAAATGTCTTAAAAGTGAAAACAAAAGGTGAATTTGCATATATTTCAATATAAAAGATATGCTGAATTTCATATTTTTGCCTCCAATAGAAAATTAGAAATTTCATTTTTTTTACCTAAGAAATATTTCTTGGCTTAATCCTTACAGATAGGAATGTATGTTATGGAAAGCTTTACATCGGTGCAAAATTCCGGGCGTTTTATATTTTAGGGACACTTGATATGTTTAATCTCTCGTTACACCTTTAGGATTTAATTTATGGACTGTATGGGTTGTACACACACGTTCCCCTCTCCATTCGTAGTACTCATCACAACAGCAAGTAGCATCAAGTCTACCCTTTTCTGGTAGACAGGTGCCGTGGTAGACTCCGCAAAAATCCGTCTTCGCCATGAGATACATACAACCAGGCTCGTTGATTTTAGTAGGAGGGCAGCCTGGAGAACGTGGAGTCCTCGGTGTGTCTAATAAGATTAAGAACAAAATCATCCAAAACATCATCATCAGTTTGTATGTAAAAAGCCAAATTCACCATTGGAGTACTGATGGAATGCATACATAATTTAGATTAGTATGTGCCTCCTGACACAAAAACCACTCAAATCTGAACAGCTTCCAAGAAAGACCACTCTAATCTGAACAGCTTCCAAGAAAGACCTCTAATCTGAAAAGCTTCCAAGAAAGACCCCTCTAATCTGAACAGCGTCCAAGAAAGATCATTCTAATCTGAACAGCTTCCAAGAAAGACCACTCTAAACTGAACAGCTTCCAGGAAACACTAAGACTACTCTAACCTGAACAGCTTCCCAAAAAAGGCTATAGGACTATTCTAACCTGAACAGCTTCCAAGAATGACCACTATAATCTGAACAGCTTCCAAGAAAGACTAAGACTACTCTAGCCTGAACAGCTACTAAGAAAAAACACTCTAATCTGAACAGCTTCCAAGAACGACTAGGACTATTCTAACCTGAACAGCTTACAAGAAAGACTACTCTAATCTGAAAAGCTTCCAAGAAAGACCACGCTAATCTGAAAAGCTTCCAAGAAAGACTACTCTAATCTGATAAGCTTCCTAGAAAGACCACTCTAATCTGAAGAGCTTCCAAGAAAGATCACTTTAATCTGAAAAACTGCCAAGAATGACCACTATAATCTGAACAGCTTTGAAGAAAGGCCACTCTAATCTAAAGAGCTTCCAAGAAAGACTAAGACTACTCTAACCTTAACAGCTCCAAAAACAAAAAGACCACTCTAATCTGAACAGCTTCCAAGAAAGACTACGACTATTCTAACCTGAACAGCTTTGAAGAAAGACCACTCTAATCTGAAAAGCTTCCAAGAAAGACCACTCTAATCTGAACAGCTTTGAAGAAAGACCACTCTAATCTGAAAAGCTTCCAAGAAAGACTACTCTAATCTGAAAAGCTTCCAAGAAAGACCACTCTAATATGAAGAGCTTCCAAGAAAGATCACTTTAATCTGAAAAACTGCCAAGAATGACCACTATAATCTGAACAGCTTTGAAGAAAGACCACTCTAATCTGAACAGCTTCCAAGAAAGACCACTCTAATCTGAACAGCTTCCAAGAAAGACCACTCTAATCTGAACAGCTTCCAAGAAAGACCACTCTAATCTGAACAGCTTCCAAGAAAGACCACTCTAATCTGAAGAGCTTCCAAGAAAGATCACTCTAATCTGAAGAGCTTCCACGAAAGACCACTATAATCTGAACAGCTTCCAAGAAAAATACTTTATTAAACATTGCATTTAAATTTACATAGATATAAAGGAAGTAATTTAAAATTCAATAAAAAGTTTTCATGATTGTACCATTTGTTATTTTAAGATAATCTGTATGTGTGTGCCCCACTGGGAGGGCTACAACAAGCTTTACCTTACCTGTTATATGAATATTACAGTATCGCCCTACCCACTCAGGCGTGCACATACATTCATAGTTGCCGTTGTAAGAGATACAGGTAGCACCGTTTTTGGCAATCGTGATTCTGGCATGGATCTGTAGGTATGTAACAATTTTTTTGCGTATAGTTATTCAATAAAATAGTACTATTCACTGTTTTTCCCTTTAAGAAAATGAGATTCAATGCCCAGGCTATCCCATGTTGCCTTCGTTTAATTTTGCCGAAAGGTGTTATTATTTGCAAATATTTCTGACCTAGGATCTGAAAGTACTTGATCTTCTAGGTTGGTAAACAGGTAGAAACTACTCTTTCCCTAGTGCCATCCAAATTGGAAGGCTGAACTTTCGATACTCTAGCGAATGCCATCATCAGAGCAACTAAACAGTCATGATGTTGCACCTTTATATACACCAGTGAACAAAGGGAGAGAACAATAAGACGATCAAAGGACAGACCAGTAATTAGACTCCCGGTTCATTTGTTAAGGAGGCGTTGTATAAATTGTTTTTACCCCAGTGTGAAGGGATTTCCATTCATTGTCCCTATAGAAGTTTGTTTGAAGGAGATTTGATGTACAAAGCTTTAACGAGAAGAGAACCGACGAACACCACAAAGCGATCAGACTTGCAACACACAAAAATCGGCCAACGCTGAGCATGTGTGGAACGGCCAACCTGAATTTGACTGGATAACACTCAAATATGGACATCAACACTAAACTGGACGGAGAGGAAAACACTCTCTTTGTTCCTGGTGTATAATAAACTTAAACAATTACAGTGCATTTTTATAGTCACATACTGTTAAAAAAGGCTGAGAAAATCACAGTATTTGGCTTAATTTGGAAGACAGACAAAATGTATGTCCAATTTCCAGGACTATAATGACTAAATTAAAAAAGTGGAGCTTTTTATTCGAATTTTAAAGAGTATCAACCTTATTATTACACTATTATTGAATGTTCAATAATACGATAAGTACTAAAATTACATGAAAAAAATAAACGTAAACTTCAGAAAAAAAAATCATGGCAGCAATTCTCCCAAAAAAAAACCCGTAAATAATACAGCTTTGCAAGTTTTCCATCAAATTCACGGTACAGTTTTGATGCATGCAATATATTTTTACAACCAACTGTAAATATGGCAGGGTATGCACTTATACATTTGGTTGATTTTATGGATTAGGCCTACTAATTAGGATGTTCGTCAGTGCCATGTTCTCTACACATTCGTATTCTCTGTAAATAATTCATCAAATATATTGTATTTAATTTTTTGATTAAATTGCTTTTACAGTTTTAATTGTTACGGTTGGGTAATTTTTAGAAGAATATTGCGGCCAGTACGTTTTACAGTGTAAGGTGCAAGTCCTGACCGTTTTTTGCTCTAATGATGGCATTCGTTGATGTCGACAGCTCAGCCCTCCAAATATTAGATTTTTTTTAATTATCGACTTGATGTATTTTGTCATTCGGTTGTACTTGCTATATGATACACGCACCACCCTCCACTTGCACACCCATATATGTGCATCCACCTTTCCCCAGAAAAAAAACTCCCCCCCCCCCCCCCCCCACCGGTTCTTTCATCCCTACTCATCTACACCGCTTCTATGAGATTTTGCCCGAAATGTATGCTCCAGGACCATATGGTCCTGCACAATATGGGCCTGTGAGCCTAAGTCAATCTGAGATAATATTACAAGTCAAATTTTTTTTAATGCACAGGTTCCAGGACCATATGGCAAATTATGGTCCTGGAGCAGTATTTGACAGGAGCATATTCAGCAATATTCAAATATGCGCCTGCGACCTATTTTTCTATGTATGCTCCAGGACCATATGAAATCTCCTGGGGACATTTGTGACTTAGAATATTTTTCCAGATTATGTTATGCTCCAGACCATATGGTCCTGGCACCCCATATGGCCTGGAGCGTAATTGCGGGCCAAAATCTCATAGAAGCACACGGACCATCGGGTGTTGAAATTCACATGTCCTCCTGCTATGTTCGATCTCTTCTGTGAAATCCAATGCAAGCAGTACCAAAATACCCGGCCATACCAGCAAAAGAACAAAGTAGCATCGTTGTTAAACACGGCGGACGAAGAGCCGGGATCTACGGAAGAAGTGACCACGTTTGTAAAATTAAAGTGGCAACGAGAGAGTTCAGTCATCATATTTTCTGTGATTACGTGGGATTTTAAATATATTAGATACTCAGTGATTTCCACCTTTTATGTGGCTACAGAAACAACTTAAAAATGAAAACAAAATGTGATTTGTATATTTGGTTCTTTCAATAAAAAAAAATACAGGCTGAATTTCCTATTGATTTATAGGAGTGAGGAAGGACCCAAACCATAACTTTTAGAAATTATCCTTGCATACAATGGCTACGATTAGGAGATCCAATTATGGAATCTTAATGTGGGGGAACGTAAGAATGGGGAGAACGCTGACAAATGTGGTTTAGGAAACGAAAAATAAAAAAATAGGTCAAAGAATATGATGCAATCGAGAAGAAGGGGAGATAAAACGACCGAGAAGAGAGACAAAGCAAGAACGATGAGGAAAGAAAATTTGCATTTAGCCAGAGAGGAGGGGAGGGGGCGAGGGATAGAAGAAAGAAGAAAGTGAAGCAAGAAAATGGCTTATAGAATTGCCTCCACATTATGTTCTCCCGTTTATTTTTAAACACTTACCGTTTCACATGTTTGGTCCACTGAATCCTGGCGGGCATGTGCATTCCAGTCTGCTTGAAGATATCAGTACACAAGTTCCCCCGTTATTGCACGGATTAGGTTGGCACATGGCTACAAAAAATCATAAATCTTATGAAAATATGAAACGTTAATGTAGCCTATAAGTTTTAAATTCAGTCTATTATATAGAAACGTAATTAAATATGTCTTCTGTTTTGCCGGTACCCACCTCTTTGACAATTATTACCGCTGTAACCAACTGGGCATATGCAGAAATAGCTATTTGTGGTCGGTTGGCACGTTCCTCCGTTTAAACACGTGTTTAGTGTACACAGATCTGTAAAAGGCATACGAATGTTTGTCAAAATTAATGAACTGAATATCTGTATTTTTTTAGGGGCGACTTAAACCACCGGTGGTTTCGCCCGGTTCTTTTTGGAACCGGTTGCTATTGTTCTACATCATGAAATACAGTTCAACTGCGGCCGTGAGCCACCGGCCACCCAGCGGATGGTTTTGAAACCACGCCTTAAGAAATACGCGCTTTATATCCCTAACGTCCCTTAAAGAGACATGAGGACATTTCCAGAAAGAAGCACCCCCAATTTTTTTCGAACCCTGTTCTTTTTTTTTTTTTTTTGCATATTTGGAATGCTTACCAATGTATTAGATCACACCTGAAGTGAATAAGCCAAATACGCCGTCTTTATGTAATAAGATGATGATTTAGTATTTTCTGTCGTGCAAGACAGAAATTCAAAGCATGGTTTTCTATAGGGACGATTACCATAGCAGGCAAGCTCAAAACATGGTTTACGGTTTTCTTTTGTTCTTGTTTATCCAATAAACTTTCGAAACGTTCTCTGTAGGTGGTCTACAACCGATCCAGTGCAATTTCGTATATAATGCACTTTTGAAAAAAATCACGGAGCGGACACCTGCCTTTGGTTGGGGAGAGGCTTCCCCTTGATCTGACCAGAGGAGTGACGCTGCACTGCCTCCTTTTTTTGCGGTGATCATCAGATTTTCCTCTAGGGACGTTAAGGATATACAAATGATATCCCTTACAAAAATCCGCTGATAGCTTATAATAACAATAGTGGAAAATTTAAACTAGCAACAGATATTCATCCTGTTCCTTTTCTTGAAGCAAAGACAGAATCCTTTGAAGGCATCCACTCACCCACTGACGGTTCATCAGATTCACAAGTTTCACCGTACCATCCGTCTGCACATTCGCAGAAGTATTCAGATTCGCTTATTACTTGGCATGTACCGCCATTGTAACAAATGGCTTCATCACAAGGACCTAAATACAAAAACGTATTTGATTGGTCAACTGTTCAAAGATAGGAAACATCGAACCAATCACCAGTGATTTACAGCAACCGTGGTGGAAGGGCAGGGTTCAAAGAAGTGGAAACGGTAATTGCAGCATGGCAGTCACCAATACGAACTGCTGGAGCCAAGAGAGTAAGTAGACAAATGAGGTAGATTTCCACAAACCATGATTAGTAAACCAAACGATACCGACGATACAGGTGGGAAGCGGTGAAATTGCGTCCGTTGATCAAGATTACTGCCCCTTTTCATACATTAATTTGGCACATGTATTAGTTTGGTTTCGCAGTAGCCATCAGTCTTGAGTTGGTACAATCTTACCTGAATTACACGTGAATTAGCAACGCATTGCTAATGAAAACACCGCGTTGTTTAAGTACTGTCTGAAAGCAACGCATTGCGTTTTACTTTTCAAATTGGCTGGTTTAGCAATGCGTTGTTTTCCGAAAGCAACGCGTTGTTAGGAAAGCACGCGTTGTGACCAACGTTTATAACCTTCAAAAATCAGCTGGGGGAAGGTCCGTTCATACCTTCCTGCACTGTGCGTTGCGTTGCCGATATATCGACCACTTTCTGTCGCAACTCAACACAATTCACTGCAAATCCAGTTAAAATGAATTGAACTTTATTGCGGTACCACGATTAGATACAGTATTTTGGAAAGAGACTGCAGTTCGTCCAAAGCAACTCACCGCAACGCAGATGCAGCGAAGTATAAATGAACCTTAACAATCGCGTCACGTCATGTCGCGTCGCGTCGCGTTCACCTTGATCCATTACGAATTAATAAACTGCAGCCTAGCAATGAGATAGACCAAATATAAACGCGACTACGGCGGTCCGGTAAGTACGTAATCCTGTTTCTAAAATTGAAAAAAAGTTGGCGTAAATTGAAACTAGTGTTTGAAAATTCTCAAAACTGGAAAAACATCGAAAGGCATTGTGGGAAAAATGAATGCGGCGGTAGCGATTGTGTGTTCACTTTTCCGTGTCTGCGAGCACCGAAGTGCCCGACAAAAACGTTCATTTTTGTGTATAGGTTCTATAGGTTCAGACACAATTAAGATAATATTCAAAAACAAAGCATAGTAACGGACCCTCTGGTGCAAAAACATCCATAGAACCCCTTCGTTTTCCGGAGATATTTGAGATTTAGTTTCATTTACACACTTTCTCTATGACGGACTGATAACGTTAGTCTCTCACGCATTATCAAGTTAGACAATATCTTTTGCAGTCTGTGACACAGACTACACCGTGGGAAATACATACCGGACCGCCGTAAAACGCGACCTTACGTGGCGCGACTAAAGATACAAGCCCAAAATTTCGATCGAGGGGTGCTGTACAACATTCAGTGCCGTATTTTGACTGCCGATACCTATTAGTCCACAAGCCAGTTTCTGTACGGGCCTTAAAATTCGAGTTTGTTGCACCCACCCGGTGATTAATTTTCCAATATAGCTTGAAGAGGGTGTCCCCCTGACTAGGATTAGGTATGTTTCCGCCCCGAAATGTTGCACATAAGCGCATACTGCCTATTTCAAAATGGCCGCCATTGTTTTATGAAAAAATGCTATTGTATTTTCATTATAGATAGGAACTTTATCCAGGACTAAACGAAATTAAGTTTTACCTTCCTGAAGTGGGCTCAAACATTAAGTGTCCAATATGGCCGCCGGTAGGAGGCATATTTTGTTAAATGTAGTAAAATTGCCAAATTGATGGGGTAAGTATGCGAGTAATATTTTGAGAGCACCAGAAAGAGAATGACATTTGTATATTGCGGACATGATCTTAACTCATGATGGCGGCGGTTATACCCTCTCCGGGGGACATAGATCAAGAAGAAAAACACCCCTGCACATCTTTTCGACATAATAAGAACCATAAGGAAAACTATTGATAACATTTTCCCGCAATTTTCTCTCGTACTTCTGGACAATTGCCGACCACGCTGGGAATGAAGATGATCTCGGCAGTAGAGAGGGAGAAAGAGCTGGTGGTATAAGTCAGAACCAAAGATAGCACTTGATGTGCTCGAAAGAGAGTTAGGTCACCATATATAAATTTTCCTAATACATACAGACAACTGTTTCACTTCTTCATAAGCATATTTTTGTATTTGTACTGGGAAACACATATGACGTCACTGAGCAGTCCTTAAATACAGTCC
Source organism: Ophioderma brevispina (assembly GCA_023653785.1). Taxonomy (NCBI): domain Eukaryota; kingdom Metazoa; phylum Echinodermata; class Ophiuroidea; order Amphilepidida; family Ophiodermatidae; genus Ophioderma; species Ophioderma brevispina. The sequence goes on along the minus strand of JAMKCH010073417.1, from coordinate 42,285 downwards.
ACAACCATTTATTATGATTTTATTGTATCAGGTTGATATAAGCTGTCGTCTTCCTATGAACTATTGGTTTGAACTACGTTATATGGCCCAAGTAGTAACCAGCTATAGTGACAGCACTCTCTTGAACAGGTCAATACCACACTTTAATATTTTTACATCATTATTATAAATTTGTTTACTAACATCGAAAAGATGGACAGGGCTGCTTTTCCTCCTGATTTACGTACCCTAGAGCGAATATAATCTCCGCTATCTTTAAAAACAAGCCTGTACGTAAAATATAAATGCCATTAATTCTTCTTGGAGCTCCAAAATATCACCCAGGTTCTTATTTCAACAATTTGTCATTTTAAGTTCATTTAGCAAAATATGCCTCCTTGTGGCGGCCATCTTGGACGGCTAGATGTGTAAGCCCCTTTAGGAAGTTAAAAACTTGATATCGCATAGCCGTGGATAAAATTTCTATCTGTAATGAAATTAAAATGGCGGTTTTACATAAAACAATGGCGGCCATTTTGAAACGGGCAGGACACGCTAACGTGCAGAGTTTTCGGGGGGGGGGGAAACATACCTCATATGGGAAAATTAATCACCAGTTGGGTGCAACGAACAGAAAATCCGATGATGGCAGCTCATGGACTATATGCGTGCTCGCTACATTTGGATCAGTTGTTTTTCTCGGGATTCACCGACAATAACCAGAGTAGCTGTCCGCCCCCCCCCCATTGACCGTCCCGACTGACAGTGTGGGGGGTCCTGACACCCCTCTCTTCTTTACGCACCTCATTGCTGACTCTCTCTCGCTCCACGGCGGTCCGGTAAGTACGTATATCCTGTTTCTAAAATTGAAAAACAAAATTGGCGCAGCGTTTGAAAATTCTCAAGACTGGAATAATACCGAAAGGCATTGTGGGAAAAAGGGATGCGGCCCGTAGGGATTGCGTGTTAACTTTTCCGTGTTTGCGAGCACCGAAGTACCCGACAAAAACGTTCAATTTTCTCGCTAGGTTCTATAGGTTCAGACCCAATTACGATACATATCCAAAACAAAACATAGTAACGGACCCTCTGGTGCAAAAATCTCCATAGAACCCCTTCGTTTTCCGGAGATATTTGAGATTTAGTTTCATTTGGGCATGCATTCGCTATGACGGACTGATAACGTTAATCTCTCGCGCAGTACTAATTTAGATAATATCTTTCGAAGTCTGTGACACAGACTACACACTTTCCGGACCGCTGTACTCTTGCTCTCACTTACTTGATGGTATATACGTGCCACAGTTTCGTCCCACATAATTTTGTGAGCAAGTGCAAACGTATGTTCCTGTTCCGGTATTTGAACACATTCCACCATTCAAACAAGGGTTGTTTAAACATGTATCTACAATAAAAAAAAATCAACAATAGTTACATATATGTTATATTCAATTTAAATTAAAACAATGTACAGGCCTACTTCATCACTAGTAAAAAATTCTATTTTACTTCGTAATATCGGCTAGAATCCGATGTGATCACTAGTAAAGCTACAAACGTAAACATTTACACGCATTTTAGACACATGTGATTTTCACTTTTTGTTAGTTGTAACTTGTAAGGTACCAAAATCAGAATTTAAATGATAAATGTTCATTGTGAAACAAAAGACAATCTCTCAAAAGGTAAACCAATTACACGCATTTTGACACATAAAGACCACTCTTGGAGAGATTATTAAGGCACTAAATTCAAAATCCCTTAATTTGCAGTGAATCAAAAGAATATCAATTTTAATGTTCAAATAGCAAATCCAAATGATAAAACACTTGTTTTAATCCACTAAATAGGCTGTCATATGACTAAAGGTTAAAAACAAGCTTAACAAGTCTCTCGTCAAGCTGTGTGATGACATGCCTTCTTAACATTTTAGTTTTTCTTCTCCCTTTCCCCCTCTTCTCTCTGTATCTCTCTTTACTTATTATTTCATTTATAAATAATCTTAACTCAGACATCCTGTTTGTCCTACTTTGTCCTGTCCTGTATTTCTTGTCTCACCCTCCCTGTTTTTTCGTATTTAAGCATATCTCTTGTAACTTTTTCAAATTGTTGACCCTTTTTTGTAGAGGGCACTGCGACATCACGCCTCGCGTTTAGTAGTGTCCTCGCCCCTTCACCATGTATGCATTCCAAAATACTACTTTGTATTGTTTTTCTGTATTTTTCTGTATTATCACCTATATCTGTCATTACTTTTGAAAAATATGTTTTCATTTAACCATAGTTCTTAAGTATTACGTTATAATTTGTATACAACCAAATAGTTCCTCTTTGTACATAATCTATGGTTATATATATATATTAAGGTTTATCATTTGTTTATTTTGTATACATGTTTTGTGAAGAGACAAAAATAATCTAAATCTAAATATATTGGGTGCACTTTTTTCGCATAGCATCTGAAAGAAATGCTTTAAACTGTCTGAAAATGCGCTAGTTATATTAAGAAAGTTAAGTAATTTCATGATTAGTATGGTACCCTTGTATATTTCTCAAATTAATGGCCATTTGGACAGCAACTTGAGGCAATTTACTCAATCGATTTTGCCCACTATCAGCCACCGCCGTAACATAATTCCTGTGATGGACTTTTTGAAGTATTTTACGTTTAGTACTTAATAACTTAAAAAAATCTGGTTAACATATAGGTTGAAAATGTGGTCATTTGGTAAATTTAGAAAAAAATAACTGGTAAGTTGGTTTACTTTTGGCAAATCAATAGTATGAAATTGTTCATAAACTTTCAAAGATCATAAACGTATAGGCAGTTTGATAACCGAACCACCGGTGGGGTCCAGGGTAGAGAGCCCATGGTGAGGTCCAGGGGAGTAGCCCCCTAAAAAAGTGTGCGTTTTTTAGACAAATTTGACATTATTTTTGTCCCATTCTGGTGCAATCTAAAGCCGATATTACATCAACATTTGTTTAAGTTTTAGACCCCGGATGCCTCTCTTCGCACCTCATGGATACGCCCATGCTTGTTATACAATATCAATGGAATGTGACACTTACCAACAAAATATGTCTCACAGTTTCGTCCGATATAATTGGCTTGACAAGTGCACATGTATGAATTTGTTGATTGTGCGGTAACTGTACAAATCCCGCCATTTAAACAGGGGTTGCTTGCGCATGGATCTGTAACTTGAGCATAGAAAATCACACGGACGTATTAATCTTCTTCTTGGAAAGTATAAATGTCTTCTTTTTATCGTATTAATCGGAGGCAAAGATAAACGTAGAACTCGTTGGTAAGACAGATTCCGGTGTAAAAAGGAGATATAGTCCGCAGGGAGCCATAGTCCGGGCTCCATAGGCGAAAACGGAATAAAACATGAATGTTGTGTGACAAGTCAACTGAATCGAGTGCCCTATTCTTTGGTGTGTAGGTGGACTATGAGTCTGGTGGACTATAAAAACTTCTACACCGGAACATTACCTTCATTTTGGGCTAGAAAAGAACACCACCTTTGTTAACTAATAATAAGCTTCTTTAAAGCCACTATCAGCGATTTTTTTTCAAAATGTAAACAAGTCACGCCCCCTATTTTTCATCGAAGTCCATTGTTTGCACTGTTGTATTGGAAATGGTTGTAGTAAAACACCATGTAAGTGGCTAAGCTTAACGCGCCGTATTTGTCAAGAAATGACGATTTTTCTGCATTGTTTACTAATAAAAGTCGATTAGCTAACAAAACAGTCATAAATGGCATCTTCAAGACCACTTTAAAATGCTTTAGTGTCTGTTTTTTTCACAAAGAATAGTAATATAAGGTGTTGATATGGCCTAACACTACCAATTTAGAGACAAAATGGGCATTTTGAATTTGGAAAAAAATGACTGATTAACTGTTGAAAGTATTATTAATTTATAATACCTGGTTTCGATCTATTTCAAAAGCATTTTGAGAGAATAAAGATAGATCGGCGCAGGAAATATCTGGATTGAAAAAAGGGTAAGTTAGTATAGTCCACGGTAATGAAAATTAACTTACTTATTGGCGCAACAGTCTCACAGTTTGTACCGATGTAAATCTCTCGACATGTGCACATATACGAATTTGTTGATGTTGCGGTACAAATTCCACCATTCAAACAGGGTCTGTTTACACACGGATCTGTATAGAAGGGTACAAAAAGTTACATCTTCATATATACTTATTTGGGAATATAACGATACTTTCTTATCTACCTGCAAAGATTTAATATAGTAGATAGATAAAGACGAACATGTTTTTACAAATAATTGAACGTACATAAAAGTATAGTATGACTTTAATTAATTTAAATTCTACTCAAGAAGGAATTCAAACACAGGAACGCAAACACACCCACACACCACACACATTTTTGTTATCATCTATACTTCTAGGACAGCAAAGTTAACCGTGTCCTCGGTCATAAAGCAAACACTAAATAAAGTGTAGTGTTATACATACTTCCGAGGTCAAGAAAACCTTTTCCGAGGATTATCGTTCAAAAGAACTTTTGTGTAGGGTCTTTCGAAGTATAGTATATGATTCAAGTAATAAAGCGATTAAATATAAAACTGGCAAAACAGACATACTTGTCGGTGAAAGCGCCTCACAGTTTCGTCCGATGTAATTCTGAGGACAATTGCACACGTACGAATTTGCTGACGTTCCGGTATTCGTACAGATTCCACCATTCAAACAGGGGTTGTTTTCACATGGGACTGTGTAGAGGATAGAAAGTTGCATCAGTATAGTCATATCGACGTTTGGATTTAGTTGATAGATAAGGAAAACTGCCGCAGTGATTGGAGGTCACGATAGCAGGATGGATCGCAAATGATGGGCAAAGACAATGTTTCTAGCATAGTTTATTGCAAAAGTATGGGCAAATTTATCATGTTTCGGATGTTTTATCCTATTTTATTTAACCTGTATTTCAATTTCACTATTGCTGGCACATTGTTCTGAATAGATAAGATAGGTGATTAGAGAGACAGGCAGGCAACTTTCTGCGCATGGATATGTTCATACAACTTATCACCTGAAGTGATCCACGGATTAAACAGTCTCAGTCTATTTTCCAAAATAGTCCCAACGGGGAATCACACCAGGTGTCAAGAACTATTGTTTTCTCTATTGTGTGTTGCACGCCTCATTTGTTTCAGCACTGTACCCCAATTTAGCTTGGTCTCCAAGGGCACGGTTTGTTTAGTATACCACGTGTTTACGTGCAAACTAGAACACTAAGTTATGGGTGACTCTTGCACCGACCCACTACATCACAAACTAAGGTGTATCTAGCAAGGTCTCTGGCCTGTTCCCGGTTAACTGCTTTAGAATGGGCACTAACACTCTTATTTTCGCTGATTACCAATAATAAAAACGAGCGAGTTGGCGGACGCTGTTTCGAACCTACCGAGGTCAAGTTCCATTAGAACTGTGCAATACTACTGTGCTGTGTGAAAAATGTCACACTCGTAGCCCACGCTACTCTGGGAGCCATATTGAAAATCTGCAAAAAACATCGCGCCTGATCTTTGCGACGTTAAACTTTCTGAACAAAGCACATGCCTGACGATGTTCTTGAATGTCTAAGGATCATTTTTTATAACCGAGGGTCGCCTGGGGAAATCAACGAGAAAGTGCATTGTCCATGCTGTAAGGTTTACGTATGAACTTGGGCGGTTACATTTAAGCGTCCGCCAGTGAGCTCCTTGAATCAAGATGGCCGTACTAGCCTTTGGTTATATCTATCGCTATGGTATGGACACGTGAGGCAATGTCATCTGGCATTAGTATAGAAAGAAAAATATATCATTTAATAGCCAATTTACAGGAATAAATTTGCATTTGGGACGACGTACTGTTTGTAACAGTGTAACTCATGACAGCCCGTCATCCAAATTTGCATACATTTGCATAAAGTACTATATATTAGCATAAGTTTACACGGATGAATAAGTATAACAAAGGAACAGTATAGGGTAAGGCATTAAACGAAAAAAAATCTCAATATTGCGGTATTAAAGAAAAACAATGATAATGACGTAATTTTATGACTGAGATGGGGCTGTGTGCCTTTCATATAATATTAGAAAATGGCTTACTTACTGAAAACTAACTTTCAAAAGCTTTTTTCAATAACTACTAAACATGATAAATTATCGTCTCTTAACCCCTGGACACTATACCTGCCTATCTATCGGCATAAGCACTATTGTGATTGGTCACTTGGTAAGGAATATCATGTAATGAGCAAATCAGAGTCACTCTAAGAATGGTGGTATGGTTTACACAGATATATAGAAGCACTATTTGGATTGGTTACTCAGAGGGCCATCTCATGTTGTGTCCTGTAATGAACCAATCACACAGATTGTATCATAGGTGGTATTGCCCAGGGGTTAAGAGATAATTATATGTTCGTTGACGATGAAATTTATACTCGAAACCTACTATAGCCTGAATAAGTTTCACAGTTTCGTCCGACGTAATTCAGCGGGCATGTACACACGTAAGAATCTGTTGATTTTCTGCATGTTGCGCCATTCAAACAGGGGTTGTTTACACATGGATCTATTTACAATGTAAAACACCATAAAGTCAATAAGTTTTCAATTTTATATGAAGAAATATCAAATACAACTAACTGTTGAACAATCATGACAATGAACAAATAACATGGAGATGTACAATTTCAATGACATTCAACATATTAAACTAGTAGATTCCAAATTAATAGTATGTTATTCCCGTAGTTAATGTTAAGCGCATCTTTAAAAATGTAACTGTATATTAGATGGCGTACCCAACACAATAGCATTCCAGAGACACCTGTTTAAGAAAAGTTCTATCTCGGGTGCCTCTTTTAGGGACATGCCATCCCATGCACGCAACTTGAGCTCACCTAATTGGCTTGATTCTGTATTCTGTTATCTTGTTTATTATAGCCACGTTTCAATAGGAACATGTTTTATGTAAATGACCGACGCTTAACCTCCTGCTTGGGCTCTGCTGGCAGTCTTGCTAGCACAAGTTGCCTTACCTTGTTATGTCATCGGCGAGTTGTCAGGGTCGTTACTTTTTCAAAAGCGTTTTTTTGGTTATACCATTGGGTGGCTTTTGTTTTGCACTATTAATCACTTAATTCTTTCACTTTGTTGAATGAAACCTGCACCATTGTTTTTCTTGATTTTTTTTTTGCCTTATTTTGGTATGCAACACATACAAACTTGGGATTCCATTACTAAATGCCTTTAAGTACGAATTTCTAGGGATAATGATATTGTTAAGAATATTTACTGACCTATCCCTGAGTCGCAGACACACAGGCATCTATACGAATTACCATCATCACTAGTTACACATTCGCTTCCAAATCCACACGGTGAACTTGCGCATGGATCTTTTAAAATGAAAGAAGAAATTGGCATTCCTGTAAGATGGTGATCTAAGGTTCTGTATTGAACATGAACATGATGAATTCCAGTCAAAGTATTTTGAAGTGTGCTCTGATCCTTACCCAAAAAGCACAAACACATTTTTTCTGAAGTTTAAAATAGAAGTTAAAACTATGGTTTCAAAAGTAAAATACCCCTTCAACAATTTATAGGTTATAATTTACTTCTTAAGACAAAACATGGGTTGTGAACCAAACGGAAAACATAATAGGAAAAATGCAAACAAATTATACACGCGCCCACACACTAGGCTAAGTTATCTCTAATGAACCAAAGGAATTCATCGTATATTTGAAGAAAATTACAACAAAACTATAAAAATAATATCAATAAGTTCACCTCGATTTTCACAGTTGGTTCCAGTGTAGCTAGACTGGCATTGACACACGTACCCAGTTGCAGTATAGGCATTGAAACACTGAGCTCCATTCCGGCAAGGGTTTTGTGAACAGCCTGTGAATTTAGCAGTCGAGTTTAAATGGTCAAAAACTTCGTACTCGTACACTTACTACATTATTTCGACAGGGAAACCGTATTCTATAACTCAATGATATAGGATCACCATTTATGTGCTATATTACTGCTATCTACTTTCCTGATATGTACACCCGTACCATTTACTGGTGATTTGCTCTATAGATGGGCGGGTTCCAATCCTTAAACCGTTTTAAGTGTATAAAAGGATATTGATTTGCACAGCTGAGGTGTCACAATAGCTGTTTCGATGTGGCAGACGTGAGGCCTGAAATATTTTCTGGTATGTTTGTGTTTATGGCGCGTGTGTATTATTCGATGTTGCCCAGGCAATATTACTCTATGAAATATTGGGAAGAATGAGAGTGTCGTATAATGTGAACGGGATATTGGGTGGTAGTGTGTGTTTGAGTCTTTTAAGAACACCAATACTTCTAGAGACTTGGTTTATGGTCTTGCAAATAATTATGGTCTTTCCAAATCATATATTGGTCAATTAAAACTCCTAGAAATGTGGTGCCTAGTATGCCTAGAAAATATAATTTTCGTCAAAGCTTTGTATCCTTACTTGTGAAAACCGTTGAAAGTTGACAGTAACTTCCAGTGTATCCCTGAGGACATACACAAACGTAGGAATTGGTTCCAGTCATAGGAACACACACACCGCCATTTTGACATCGGTGAGAATTGCACGGATCTTAAATGAAATCACCACATCAGTAAATGTATTACACACGTAAATACGGCCGTTTATGCCACTAAAAACGATCACTAAAGCACGAAGACCAACTACCATACTCTTAAATCAATAACAGCACATTTTTTGTGGAAGAGAGCCCCCAATTTTCCGAATATTTTGAGATTTTTGCACAGTTGCATGGTAATTGACTAGTATTTTAGTGTTAAGGGTCCGTTAGAGCGCAAAATTCTCTATGTGTCGCAAAAATTAGCCATGCACACTGATTTTTTGATCATTCAAGGAAATCAACATAACATTTTGTTATAATGTTTAATTAGCATTTTGCTGCATTCACAATGAATATTTATCATCACAGGTATTTTCTATGACATAAATATTCACTTTTTAATTTGCATGACAAATTAACGAACGACAAAAATTGTCGTTAGTGCATTATAATTTAAATTTTAGTGTATGACAAATTTAAAGACGAATTATGAATTTATAGTTTGCTAATAAATTAATCATGTCGTCGTGGTCACGACATAGTGTCGAATCTGATTTTTTGGTCAAATTCAGTTAATAATTGATTCTGGTTGTATTTTATGTACTCTTTAATTGTACCCCAAAATAAAAGTGCAATTAAACGGAATTGAGACATTCTCCCCCACATCTCGCCGCAGTCGAATTACACCCCATTTGTATAAAATGGGTTTCACAAACAATCGAATACGTATTCGATAGCTTTGCGTGTCCAAATATCTCAAAACAAACAGATAAATTGTGAACGAATACGTATTCGCTGGGACAAAGATTGCTACTTCGGTGATCAAAATCGATAATAGGTCTATCAAGATTAAGGCAATCGGTGAAAATTACCTTTCCATACTTGGTCATGCTATTTCACATTTTAATTTTTGTGTTTTAGTTATGTTACTTGTACTTATTGAAGCCTACGTTGTGTGCGTCGTGAAAAAGAATTATCCAAGTTTTGTAGTTTTAACATTTTTACAAATACACAAAATTTATCACTTTTAGGGGGCATAGTGACATTAACCCTCATATTACCAAAGGGGAGGGGTAACCACCCCAGGTAAACTTTCCCCCCGTGCGCAAAAACGTTAAAACATTCGTAAAGTCTTCCATATAATAATCAAGGTTTATAATATCAAGGTTATTTTAATCTCAAATCGTGGGCTGTAGGCCAAATTGTAGAGAGGACTTTACAACTCAATAATGACAAGACCGAAACAATGCAATTGGAGGCCGCAGATTAAATCAAGCGCACCAAATTGCAACAATTCAACACACTACACGAACACACACCGGATGGATAGTGCAAGCTTTCATGGTTCATTTGCCCATTTCAAAGAACCATGGAGAAAGTGGAATTCAGGTTTTAATAATATCTGTTATACAAATCAAATCCCAAATGGAGTGCCCGAATGAAATCCAGCAAGTTGTCCACTGGTTCGTCCGAGGACCCTTTGCTCCAGAGGTAAGCTTGCTAACCGCTAGACCAACGCACACTTCCTCAACACTTCCTCAATATAATTATTTCACATCCTTCTGCTAATTTGGGCAAAACAAATGTGAAGGTATACACCGGGGTTAGCGTCGAAGTCGATTGGTGGGGAGTGGTTCTATTACCTCTACTACCCATTATTGAAAATGTAGCATTCTGATTGGTCAGATTACTGCCCATTATTCTGCAATAATAAGCCGCTAATGCATTTTCTTATCATTTATTTTCCTTAATCAGCATACAAAATACACATAAATAAGGCATATTAACTTAAAACATATACAAACACACAAAAAATAAAATCGTGTTGTTTTAGTTAATAGAATAGAAATAAAGGTTTTGTAGTATCATCTATGGGCTCATAATGTATCCTCGGGCGGGAAAAAATAAAAATTGTGGGTGCCATTACTTAGTTTTTCCGACCTCGGGCACATTATTCGCCTATGAATGATAGTGCATTACCCTTTAGTTATTACTTCATTTGTTTAAATATTGTGCACTGTGTGGCTCTAAAATTATATGTTGATTAAAAACTAGTAATTTTCCATATCATTTGGGGCCAAAACCCGCATGAAAATCCAAATTCCTGTCTTTTTTATGCAAATTTAATTTTTTTTTATTTCATACTCTAGATGTGTGTCTGTGGAAATGACCAATTTGCCAACTTGTGAACTTTGACGTCATTGTGACGCCATACTAGGTTATGTTGGAACTTGGAAGCAATAGAAAACGGTGGACCAATGCTATCACCGGCACCGAACATCGAAATCATCTAATTGCTTTATAATAATGAATTCTTGGGGTTTTTACCACCCCACCCCTTAGTAAACCGTGTTACAAATAGACTTCTAAACATATTGTGAAAGTTTGATTTTCTTTGATGTTAACTTGGATATTCTGCAAACTAAAAATTTACTAATATATACACCATTTAAAAAAATCGCCTTTCAGGAACAAATTGACATTTTCTTTGGGAAGTTGTTTGTATAAGCGTTAGTGCCCTCTAAATTGTTTAGATTACGTTAGATTTTATGAGTATATTACCCATTTGACTGTTAATTCCGTTTTTCAAGTTTGGTATATATTTTAAGCGTGTACATTACTTTAAAAGATAGGACTATATATGTAATGAGAAATTTTAAAAAACGAGAAAAATATTCTTATCATCGTGGCATCATCGGCATCATTTTAAAATAGTAAAACCCGTAGCTATAGTAATCTCACCATACCAACATTAGAAATCAACGGGTTTCATGCAGTCGAATACATATTCGACTCCTTAGAACACAGCGAATGAAACATTTGGGTTTTGACAAACTGTCAAATCACATTCAATGGCCATTTTGAATAAGAAAACAGTTGTTTCTTGGTATTTTAATACTGTCGTCAGTTAGTAATCATTCATGCCTTTAACATACACCCTTAAATAGCCATTCTTTTTATTTCATTTAATTACACGCATTCATAAGTAACTCAAACTTTCAAACGCCGTTTTCTCAGAACTAACATTTATGCTGATTCGACAGTATGCAGAACCCACGACGATGTGACAAAAAATTATGAATGCATTATTTGTCATTTAGTTTGTCATACAATTTTGAAAGTGAAAATTTAAAAGTCATGAAAATAATTATATGCGATGATAAATATTAATTGTAAATGCTGCAAAATGCTAATTAAACATATCAACATTTTCAGTTTTTTCCTTGAATTAACAAAAATCAGTGTGCATGGTTAATTTTAATTTGTCATATAGGCCTAACTAGACAATTTTCTTTGAAAATTAATATTTTTCAGTGTGGATTTTTAAATCCGTTCTTACTTGTAACAATTGTACATTGAGGCCCCGTGTACCCAGGCGGGCAGGTACAGAAATAAGAAAGGACTCCTTGCACCGAGTTCTCAGTACAGGTGCCGCCGTGATCGCATGGGTTCGACTCGCAAGGACCTGTAAAATGATAATGCACAAAGATGACTGATAAATTGAATTTCTAAGCCACGGTACGAAAAGTTCATCTTGAACTGATATTTAGCACAACTGCATGCTATGATTTTAGATTTCAAAAGCCCGGTTGCCCAAACAATTTATGTGTACTTATCATTCCATCATGAAATACCCATGAACAAGTCTACAGTTGTGCTAAATATCAATTTTCTGTCTTGTGTCAGGGCAGAGGGGTAGGACACGATCTGCTCGATTTGGGTATTGGGATTTCCATGCCTAAGAAAAATGATGCTCCGTGGACAAGTCTGTTTTGCTGACTTATTCTTCAGTGGACCATATCTTGAGAACCACTCAACCAAAAATGAACATTTTTTTCAGGCAAGATGCTCAATTACCCATTCTTTATGATAAAATATCAATTAAACAAAGTAGAAAAATATAACTTTCATTTTGGGTAAAGTTTTTTATTGGGTACCCTGTATATGTACATCCTTCGTGATAATATAAGTCTCCCACCTTTGAGAGCAAAAAAAACCCTTTATTTTCCCATCAAGGAAAATAGACACTATACTGACCTTCAACGATAGGGATGGCATTGCTAACGCCACAGTTATCGCCCGAAAACCCAAAGGCACAGCTGCACACAACGTTGTCGTCTCCGCGCATGCACACACCACCATTAAGGCAAGGATTGGGATCGATGGATTCTGAAAGAAAAATCAATTATAGAGTTTATATGATTTAAAGCATTGGCCATTCTTACTGGAGCAAAGCGCCAACGTCTATCATGCACGGCCGTCGCTATATAGGGTGTCGACACCCACGATCCCGAGTCCACAATCCTCAAAAGAAAAGGAAAGATATCTGAAGAAATAGAGAGGGGTGAGAGAAAAGGAGAGAGAACGAGAAAGGGAGGGACAGAGAGGACAAAAAGAGATGGAGAGTGAGAGAGAGCGCGACAAAATCAAACAGTTTATTGTATATATGAGCCTTAATGTCACTAAGGGTGCTTCTCTATAGACCAGTTAACATCCTATGTCACTTCTTTTGTTGCCTGCGAATCCATTCCTGCGAATCGTTATGGCCCATAGTATTAAAACTCTAACAGATACAATTGCCCAGTGTGTAACAGTCAGGCCGACCTATTTCAAGATCCAGGCCCTAACAGTTTACAAAACCATTGCTGTACCTGGTCTATTATCAATTTATTCTGGCCCCACGAAAAACATCTAGCGGCGCATCGGCCCTGTGTCTATGGAGGAAATCAGCATCATGATGTTTCCATCAAACCTGAAAAACCTTTTGTACAAAAAAATTATTTCTTTATGTGAACATGTTCATAATTTTATCGTAATATGTACTTTGTGTTTTAATTACGTTAGACTATAAAGAAATGCTTACCAATAAAGTTTTCGCAGTGAGTGCCAACAAAACCCGCCATACAATCACATCGGGGCCCATTAAAAGTTTGGACGCAATCGCCATTGTGACACCCGCTGGGGTTCTCGTTAGGATTACATATTCCTCCTACAATTATAATAATGAACGTTAACGCAAAAGGCCTTAACATGTGAGTCGGGCGGTTAGACTATCCATGTTTACCCGCATGTAAGACATATATACATTTTAAACCTACGTGTTTCCGGAGCCATACAGCCAACTAAATACCAAGACCGCTCCTTGAGGTTAACCATATACGCTGTACGGATAGAAACGTGTATCCAAAGTGTATAAGGCGTCTTACATGTAGAGCATCAGCCCAGAAGGTTTGCGTTTAGACGAATGAGATATCCAAGATCTGGAACAAGGTGTCAAATGCAGAGAAAAATATAAACTTTTGCAAATATGAAAGTCTGCGGGGGACCCTTTGTGCTGTAAGCCCAGGAGAGGGGTAAAGTTACTATGGGGGTCAAATGTTTGAACTGCTCTAAATATAATATAAATATAGCTCAAATTATTCCTTAGGTAAGCAGGAGTAAAAAAAGTCAATTGGGTCACGCGTGTGGTGCTTCCTTCCAAGATATTTGGGAAAATAGGCTAAATGTCATTGTTTATTAAGGAACGGTCACCCGTTGCCATACCCAGATTTGTTTGTAAAAATATTTTTTTTAAATGTTTAATTAATGAATCCAAATATGAAATGCTATTTGCACTTTCGGCCTTCCTTGTTGTTATAATGGAAGGGGTACAAATTCCCTGTAGGGCTCTATGGGGACGGGGACATAATACCCCTACTATAAAGGGAACCAAACCTATGCAAAATAAAAAGGCATATTTGAATCAGTATCATTAAATATGTTTTTTAATAGTTTTTACAAAGAAATCTGGTATTACAATTGGTGACCTTTCTTGAATAACAAATGACGTTAGCATATTTCCCAAATATTTGGAAAGGAAGCACAACACACATGGGACCCAGTTGACTTTTTACTCTGGTAACCTAAGGAATAATTTGAGATATATTAATAGATTTGAGCAGTTCAAATATTTGGACCCCATAGTAAATTTACCCCTCTCCTGGAGGCTACACGCAACAACGGTCTCCGGCAGACTTTCATATTTTCAAAGTTATATTTTTCTATGAATTTCCCCGTATTCAGCTATGGTATCTCGTTCGTCTAACCAAAACTTTCTGGTGATGGTCTATGCTAAAGTCCGTATTGTACGCACCCTAAGTTTACATAAGAACCCTTCATTCCCTTAAATGCCATTTTTGCCATTTTTCAAAAAATCACATAGCGGACCCCTGGATTGTGTTTTAAGGGGGAAATTGATCCAGATCTAACAAGACATGAATCCGAATCTCCAACGGTGGCATCAAGGAGGCCTACTACATTGCAGCTTGGAGCCAGATCTTAATTCAGGACAATGGGCAGAGATACAGCTTATATCGATTTACTCATCTTGGTCATCAAGTCATGTGACCTCGGTGCACACGTAAGGTCACATGACAAACCGCCCGCTCTCATAATTTGAGGGGAAGTCCTTGCGGATGCAGGACGAAAATTCAAGTCAGTCCTAATTATATTGTGAGTGGAACTGTTTAATTAATTTACCAAAGACAAATAAACGCTACATCCTTTTTTGCGGTGATCGTCAGATTGGAAGTCATTTTCCCTCTAGGAGATGAGGGATATAGAGCCTTCAAATTGATTAGACTAGTCAACTTCTTCTGGTTGCTCGCATATTAAAAAAAAAAACACCAACAAAACAACAAAAAACAGTTTTACCCGTTTTGGTTCTAAAATATTTTCTTTCTAAAAACCATTTCATAGACCCCAAGTACAGAAAATACCCTCTAACACAGACAAATGAACCTTGCGCACAAATGATCTGAATTTTATATAATAATACTGATTTATTACAATTTTTATCAAATTGATTGGTTCAAGGTTTTGGTATTTCCAAAACACAGTTACAATGACAATAAGGATGCACTCAATATCCTTAAAGTTACAATCTTACAAAAGTGTCCATGGTGACTAATGTCAAGAATTAAAAGAAGCATTGATGTTCAACGATGACACGTCATCACTGCGAAGAATCCAAAAGGGAGTCTTGCACAAATAATTTTCCACAAGAAAGTCCGTGGGAATCTTCTTCAGAAATGAAGTTCCTGAAGATAACTTTGTCCAGCAGTTCAAGACGACAAGGTTCTATAGGTTAAAGCAGTATGTCCACAAGTCCAACTGTCGGAAATGTCCACTTTTAGGACCATTAACTGGAATCAATTTTGATTCCAAAACTGAGGCTCTTTTGGCTTGAAAGATGACAGCAGACAAATCAGCTATTACAATCAATCAATCAAACAAACATGTAAGCTCCAATGATATCTATAATATTAATTGATCCTGGTATACTGCACCGATCTAACATCACTGCAGATCAATTCTACTGGCAATTTAACCACTTGCCACGAGTCTTCCATTGAGTATACAATATATATTTTCCTCTAGTTAGATTCCCCATTATCTAATAATAGCCATTACAGCAGCATCATGCATAAACATAGCCTAATAGCGTCCAATTGGATCACACACAAATTACATCATAGGCATTACATCATCTTACATTAACACGATTCCATGTAAGAACTCTTGAAACGTGGCGAAAAGGTCAGTACACGCCTTAAAGAACACCAAGAATAAAAACTTTCCACCCCAAGCCAGAAAGCATTCAGTGAGGGAACGAAGTAAATCTGCCATTGCCGACCACGCTGTCCAAAATAATGAATCGTGTCATTGCCTGGGAAAATGCGAGGCTGCTACAAATGGAAACTGATGCCAATGCACGCTTTATTCGTCATGTTCGTGAAGTAAATCCGAGTGGATCCGCAAGAGGAGCTCAAAGATCATGAACCGTGACGAGGGCGCACATTATCTGAGTCTTGTTTATGACCCTCTTGAGGTAACGCCACAAGATCAGAATATACGTCATACCTTAAGTCGGAGAAAAATAAAAGGATTACGCTAAAGAAGTATGTCGCTCATGACGGACGAAACTGCCAGGTCAGTGTCAATTCTCATTTAGTTTCTGAAAGATGATTTTTTTTAAATATATTTTTTTAACAAACCCGATGAATCTGTTTAATAATGGGGATTTTGTTTTTGCCATTTCTGATAACTTTTTTTTCAAGAAGAGATATGGACTTTTAAGCTTGAAGTAGTATTGTAACAATACTTGAAGGTGTATGCGGCTATGGAAGCACTCCGGCTATTTTACCCTCTATATGGCTACAGAACCCTAGGATTAGGTATAGTCTTACGGAAACAATTTCGTTTTAAGGAGAAATGATACAAGGGATAAGAAAAACCATTGGCAGTATTTTGAAATCTAATGACAGTTCGCACGATGTAGTTAAGAGTGAGTTTCACACTCGTAGATTGAAATTTACTTTTGAAAGAGTGAAAGAGTGAAATTTGACTCCATTGGAGTGATCAATGTAGACTGAATTTTTACTCTTACAATTTATTAGGCGGACTTCACCCATATACAGTAGTTTATAATACGTGTTTAGATATACTAAACACGTGTTTAGTGTCCATATCTTATAAACGAAGAAATATGTTTAATAAATTAGGTTTTGGTAATGATCCAAAATGACCCCAAAATGATATTTTAGGCATTTCGCTGAGAATATTAATTAGTCAAAAGTGTCTTATTTGACTAATCAAAAATTAGTCAAGCAAATCAGTTGTTTTATCATTCAATATAATGTACTTCAATGCTGGAAACATGTTTGCTATGCTGGAAGATAACCTTCCCATATTTTAAACTAGTTTTCATGATTACAAAATATTTTCATTACCTCTAAATTTACACTTTAAAATGACAAATTAATGACTGACGAATTTTAATTTGTCAAATGATAAATTAATTGACTAATTAAAGACGACGTTAGACTCACCAAATGACTAGAATTAGTTAGTCAAACACAAGAATGACGAATATAAGTACGCATTGGTCATTTGATAATTACTCCTATTTTTTTAAGTTGTAGAAATATTTGCAATTATGAAATTTAATGCAAAAATCTTTTAAAAACATTCTTTTTAATTCAAACCACTTTTAGCACTATTTTGTGGACTTTTTGACTAATTATATTCTCAGTGTTTAACACAAAGTAGCTTGAACCGTTGTGCATCATTTCACCTTATGTGTTAGCTTGTGTTTGACTAATTATTAAACATTCTCAACTGTAAATATACACTCACCAATAAATGTTTCGCATTGTGATCCCGTGTATTCGTTTGGGCATGTGCACTGCGTACCACCAACTGTAGTCCAACATGTACCACCATTGAGACACAGACTAGGGTCACAATCTCCTGTAATAAGAAACCCATGGCATAATGGTGAAAATGAATATGCTGCATCCACAGAGCGTTAGCTACATTTTGAGATGGTCTCACCATTCCGAGACTGTACGGATACCCAATACCATGTGGGGGATATAATTTTTAAAACTTATTAGGACGTTTTAAAAAAAATTATTATAACTAACATTACGGAATAAGACGTAATCTAGTATTAATCATTCACGTGTGATACGGAAAATTCGCAGACGCGTAGCCAATGGGCTAGACTGTACCCCAGTCTCGGCTCTGTCTCTGGGTTTAGAGCGCACTTGGTTATAAGATAATGCTAAACTAAAAACTTGAGGACTTTTCAGCTTACCACCCCTTGCTGGACAGCCCTGCCAACCAACTTGTCCACAGAACGTGAATTGCACAGGGCTCCTGGAATTAACACTATATAGGTAGGGAGTATTTTGAAGAGTCTAGTGTAATTTCAGTCGTTTGTAGTGTTTTCATCACCGTGGACCCGAGGGAGGGTCTACCAATGGGCTGGCGGGTGAGGTAGAGTGCCTTTTGCGGATAATTTTTGAGGGGAAAATCGGGAAGGAAAAGATAGATATATATGCTGAATCAGCCTTTTTGTTTACATTTTTTGCCCTGCGACAAAAAATAAACATGAAGTATTTAGATTATGTTGTTAGACACATAAATGTATTTCTGATACTTTTTAAAGTTGTAACATGACGATATGGCAGCCAAAAACATGAATATCGACAAAAATACTTGACACAAATTTCTAAATATTACCTTCAAGTATGAATTATTGTGTCAATGAAACAATTAGAAATGTACCTATGATCATAACAAGTGATACCAGGTAATCCCGATAAATAAAAATGGGTCAAATTATAAATTGAGTGCAATATATATATGTGTGAAAAAATGTAAGTCCTATGGTATTTTGACAACTTTGCACCAGTTTTTTTTCGAATTTGGCGCATTTAAAACAAATTGAAATGTATAATGTACATTGGCTAGGATCAAATGTACATTTCTAATGCCATTGACACATTAATTTCGATTTGAAGGCTGTAATACTTATAAATTTGTGCCAATTATTTTTTGGAAGATATTCACGTTTTTGGCTGCCATATTGATTGAGGTCACGTTACAATTTCAAAATTATCAGAAATATATTTATTGTGTCTAACAACATAACCTAAGTACTTCATGTCTATTTTTTATCGCAGGTATTTGCTGTTATAGGGCATATTTTAAAATTGTTGGATTTGGCTTCCATTTTGAATTTGAAGTATCACTTAATGTTACAAGTGCCATACACTTGTTCATTGGATCCAATAGTATATCTAGTAACTCCATAGTTTGATAATATAGGGTCGAAAAGATAATTATCATTTATGGCGACGCCATATTGGATTTCTCAAAAACGCTCAAGGATGCCCAGGTGGCAACCCGTCAGATTCTTATTCTACACACCCTAATCTATCATTTTCAGCAAAAAAAGTGTATATACTCAACTGTAAGGTCACATGAACGTTCTCCCTGACTAGAGTGTGTAAATGTTTGGACGAAAGCAAAACGAACGCGAATTTTTTTGACGAAAAAATTGGACTTTCGCTTACCACAATCAGATCCCGCAAAGCCAGGAGCACATGTACAACGCCAAGCCCCTGCATGTCCATCGTTTGCACAAGTTCCTCCATTCAGACAACGAAACGGATTCATTTCACACGTTTCTGTAACAAAAGTAAGTGTTATAAATTTAAGCACAAAGCAAAATATTACGCCGGGAGAATGGGCACAAGATTTCTGTTTTACCATAGTGCTTTCTTAAAGGTCCATGGCCCGATCGCTAATAGCCTCGTCCCCAGAAGCCCCAGATTTTACCGGAAGTGGTCACCATTTTGGTATCAGAAGAAAGCTGCTATTTTTCTCATTTACCCTGTGAAATCTTAGAGCCAAAGGATGTTTGGTTTGAAAGTTGTGAGCGAAAATGTGCCCTATTTTGGTCGACCAATATTAATTCTACACAGTACTCTATGGGGCTTAGAAAATCACGTGTTTAGCTCTCGTATAAAAACGGATTGAAATATCGGCGCGAAACTTTACAGGTGGGGTTTTGGAGTGAAGGCCAATCTATCAAGATGAAAACTTCATATCCTTAAATCGGGCCATCCCCCTTTAATGAAAAGAAGGGATTGAAAAATCTGATGAAATTAGAAAAATGCAATAAATACATTTTCCGTTTTAGATTTATTGCTATGAAAAAGTTTTTTTTTTCATTTTCTCCTTTAAAGTTGTTTTTTTTAATTATAATTTCATATTTGTATACATAAAAATGCGAAAGAGAAATATATCTTTGTCGGTTTCAACATTTTGTTTAAGCAACTGCTAAATTTAAAGACAAGATTAAAGATCTGAGAAACAAAAGGCGCGAAAAAGGTTCTGTGCTCTATATGGAATACCCCGTAAGGGTTTTAATGAACCAACAAGAGCTCTTTAAAGGTGCTTGTTCCGATTTATGCCTATTGTGTTCTCTACTTGATATGGGAGCCTGGCACTTGTACATACTCCCCATCAAGTACCGTGGGAAACGAACTTGCGGTTTTGATGGTAGAAGCAATAATGCATAGTGCAAAGCCCTATTCAATACTGTGCTAATATCGGTGGTTAACCACTAAAACGGCGGTTTTTTGTTCATATCTTGGGAATGAAATGGATTTGAAGCCTCAAATTTCAGGACGACAATGAGAAAAATACGGCCTTTCATCTGGTATCAAATTAGTACTACTTCCGGGTAAATCAGGGGGGTCCCAAAGACGATCGGAACACGTCCCTTTAACTGCTTATATAGCACTTTTTTGGTTCTGTTAGGACTTAGGAACCTTTTGGTGTTCCTCAGATTTTAGATTTTTAAAACCATTTTGAGGGTTCCATTCTCAAGGGGAATCATTAAGCTTCCATAAAGAGGACAAAAATGGTTCCTGTTGCATTTTTTCTTAGAATGTTAAGGGCCATATTCGCAGAGCGACTCTGAATTTACTTAAATTTAGCACAGTGACAGCTTTTTTACCGGCTTATCGGCTTCAAGATAAACGCGTTTATAGGAAAGGACGATTGATTTCGCCAAACCCTGATTTAATCCTTTGCAGAACTATGGCACGCTCCACGTATCAAATCATGGCGAGTTTCATGCGCTGTATATCGAGTTTACCCCGCTATATGTCGAGTTTACAGCGCTGCCTATCCAGTTTGAACTCTATTTTTTTTTTTTTTTTTTTTTTTGACCTTGGCATGTGACCTTTGACCTCATCAACAAGTGGGGGATGCCATGTTGCACCTGTGACCCAAGTTTGGTTTAAATCCATCAAAGTATGTGGATATTACATGCAAATGTTAACCCTTTTTCACAACAGACATCAACAACAGACATCATCAACAACAGACTACAACAACAGTGGACAAAGTGATCCCTATGTGTCTTCCTGCCTTAGGGCAGGCGACACAAAAACTGGACATGATTTTTTTCAACATGTGCAAACTCGACATGATTTTTTTCTCAACATGAGCAAACACGACATGATTTTTTTCTCAACATGAGCAAACTCGACATGATTTTTTTCTCAACATGAGCAAACTCGACATGATTTTTTTCTCAACATGAGCAAACTCGACATGATTTTTTTTACACCTACACCAAAAAATCATGTCGAGTTTTCCTCATGTTGAGAAAAAATCATGTCGAGATTTTGAAACTGGACATGATTTATGTCAAACTCACCATATAGAGAGCAAAACTCGATGTATAGGGGCAAACTGGACATATAGCGCTGTAAACTCGACATATAACGCTGCACACTCGACATATGGCGAGGAAAACTCGATACACAGCGCGTGAAACTCGACATGCGCGGGAAAACTCACCATGATTTGATACGTGGAGCGTGCCATACAGAACATCGGTCATCTCTCAAATTAAGTCGCTGTAATGTGCGTTGTGGAAAGTTTATCGTTTTGTATTTATTTACTTTTGTATTGATTTGTTCGCAATTACGGGTATTTACACATTACGGGGGCCGAAAATGTACGGTTCTTTATACAGTGCAGATAGCTTAAACCCAGGCTCAACTTTCTGTGAGAACAAGGGCATATACGTTAGGTCAAGGAAAAAAAAGTTGGTCTTTTAGATTTTTGCTCCACTTGAAAGATTTTTTTCTAAATTTCAGAAAAAAATGAAAATTCGGCCGATGCGAAAAATGAGTCAAAAATGCAGTAAAAAATCCCGCATTTCGCATTCGTATTTTTCTTTTAAAAAAACACATTTCGCATTGCGATTTTTCACATTTCTTCTGAGACAAACTTGTTTTTTTTTGGCCTTATACACTCAACAAAAAAAGGAAGTCCCCGTCTGATAGACATCGTTTTTACCATGAAATCGTCCATTTTATGAAATTTCATGCAAGAAAAAAGTTGCACTTTTGTCTGCAAATTCAATTTTACGCAGACAGGGCCGTAGCCAGGGGGGTGCGATGTACCTACCCAAATCTCCAAAATTCCAAAAAGGTCCACAAAATGATGTGTGCGAGCGAAGCGAGCTAGGAAAAAATAGGGGTTTTAGGCTTTTTGGGGTCAAAAAAGGGCAATATTTGGGCAAAAAGGTCCACTTTTGCCAAATTTACACCCCTTCTATTGTGAAAAGGTCCACATTTTGGGAAAAAGGTCCACTTTTGGAAAAATCCGCACCCCCCCCCGGAAAAAAATCCTGGCTAGGGTACGGGCCTGCACACAGAAACGTGAAAAAGTACTCATTGCTTTCTGGTCATAAAACAACATTTATTACTCCATTTCAAAAGCTTATCAACTCAGCAAGGAAGCAAGCTGTTCAATGTTTAATAATGGGTAGGTCCGCCGTCCTTCTCAATGACTTCAAGAAATGCGTATACGCTGCTGATCTAAGTTGGCCCAGGCCCATTGCAATGTGCGCTGCAAATCCTGCAAAGATGTGTTTTCTTTCATTTTCCTGTCGGCTTCATTCTTGATGTCATCCCACAGGTTCTCAATGGGATTGCAATCAGGGGATCTTGCTGGCCATTCCATGCGCTCAATCCCGTTATCTTCCAGATACCGGTTGGTGACATGAGCACGGAGAGGTGTTGCGTTATCATCCATAAAGATGAACTCATCACCGATTGCTGCGGCATATGGCCCAACATGTGGTTGCAACACCTCATCGACATATCGACGGGCAGTCAAGCGACCTGAAATGGAGACAAGGCCCGTCTTTCCATCGGCACTGACTCCACCCCACATCATCAAACTTCCGGCTTGGCTCTACTTCCTGTATGCAGTCGCTGTTCAGCTGCTCCCCTTCTCTTCAAACTTCTACGTTTCAGGAAAAATAGTGCAACTTGCAAATTTCATAAAATGGACGATTTCATGGTAAAAACCATGTCTATCGGGCAAAAGTAAATTGTCATTTTGTGCGTAAGAAATTTGCGCATCCATCAGTTTTTGAATAATAAAAATAAATTAAATACTTTTTGAGTTACGTCAAAAAGTATCAGACGGGGACTTTCTTTTTTTACTGAGTGTATTTATGATTGTCTCGTGACATCATGTTTAAAAAAAGGTCAAATCAACTTGCAGTTTAACACTTAAGTGCCTAAGGGGGGTTCCATAGTACCCAAGATTTGTTTTTCGGCGATTTCTCACTCGTGAAAAATGTTTTTGAACTCTAATTTTTTGTAATTGTGTAACTTATCGATGCGCTTCTTTCAATAAAAAAAATTACTAAAATTTCTTGCCCGTTAATGAGATAATTAGCTCGGGTCCCTAGGACCCAAGGCACCAACGGGAGTGTGATTTTAAAAATAAAAATTAGCAAACCCTGTTGCCAGAAATATTTTTCTGCTTATGTATGTTCATATGCATGAAACAAAATTAATTACATAATCAGAAAAAATAATTAACCCTTTATGTGCTGAAAACAAGCGATTCCATCATCGAACGACTGCGCGCCATTGCTGTACAAACCTATGGCAAATACGACTGCCCCCACAAAAATACAAGAATGTACAAAATGGTAATGTTTGTGTTTAATATATGTAAATTGGTCCTTCTAGAGCAGATATAAACATCAAAATGATTTGCAATGTGTATGCTGTGGAAGCAAGGTCGCGCAAACAACATACTACTTTTTGAGCGATTTTGACGCATTTCGAAAACAATGATTTGCCCCTAATTTCCAGACGATAAACCGGAACTCATTTATATTGCACCTGTGGCCTTGTCTTATGCCCCCTAAAAGGTGGTATGAGTTTCATTTGAAAATTCCCTCGGGAAAGTGGTTTCCTTAGGGGAGGGTTCCATGGAACCCCCCCCCCCCTTAGGCACCAACGTGAGTGAAAACACCTTAGGCACTTAAGTGTTAACAGTTTAACAAATGAGATGAAAGCTATATGCAAAGTGCTAGGTATAGAAAAACAATATAATAACAAATGGTTTATCAACTAACCAATGAAGTTGCAATTCCTGCCAGAAATCCCCTGGAAACATTCGCATTCGTAGTCATTGTTATTCACTCCAGGTTTACATATTCCCGTCTGTATTGTTAGAGTTCTTCCAGTCGCATCCTCAACATTAGCTTTGCAAGGGTTATTGGTAGAGCAAATGGCTAAAAAAGACAAAAAAAGAAAACGGAAAAGGAATGAAAAGAGAAAGGGGGGAATATTAATAGCATATATCATTGTAAATCTGGTTATTGGAGTTGTTACCCATCTACGCATTCGCTGTGATACATCAGGAACGGAAAGGTGAGCAAATATCGGCGCATATACACCAGCATTTTATTGAGGTTATTTTGCCCTAAACATTTCTTTATTTTTGGATGTATCGATTCGTTCCGTTTTGATAGCAGCTTACACTGTGTTGTAGCACTGCAAAACGTTCCACTGAATCCATCTGGACAAATGCAACGTATCCCATTGTCTTCCTGCTGGTTGGTATATCTTGACATACAGGTCCCTCCGTTCTTGCAGGGACTATTACTACATTTCTCTGAAAATAAACAGAAAAAGGCTCACACGAGTTAATAATTTAATTACTATTATGTATATTTTAATATTGGCAGGACTTGCAATGCGGATAAAACTGTGAATTTTGGTACACAAATACTTTATGCATTGATAATCAAAAAAATTGATGGAAGCACTTGCCACACCCCTTTCATGGCCCCCACCTTGGAGTTCAAGGTTACACAGGGGTAAAAAATTAAAATGTTCCGATTGTGTTGAAAAGCACACCACGGTGTTTGTCTGGTTACAAGGATTCCAAAAAGTTATAGTTTGTACTACCTGTGGCTTATAGTTTTGGAATTACGGGTAAAAAATGTAAAATGGTGGAAGAGACAATTTTGGTTTGTACAGGGGTCAAAAATGAAAAGTTGCTCCAATTTTTGTAAAACGTTGTTCAAGTTGTTGGTTCAGCTCATAGAATGAAATATAGAAATAGTTTTGACGATCTTAAGTGTTTGGTTATTAACCAAAATGGCGAATTAAGTCAACAGCTATTGGCAGCTATTGAATTCTATTGATCTGTGACCTATTTTGTTGGATAACGTGAAAACTAAGCATAACAGATAAGGCAAACTCTTCCTTATTTAAATCCTTTAAGCTAGGGAAACAATTTGCACCACATATTACCTGAATCAAAGCAACTTTTCACTTTTGACCCATGTACACACCAAAATTGACATTTCACTATTTTTACAGTTTTTAACCCATAACTTCAAAACTATAAGCCATAGATAGTGTAATTTCGACCCCCTGTATAACCTTGAAACCCAACCTGGGGTCCATTAAGGGGGATTGGCAAGTGCTTCCATCAATTTTATTGATTATCAATGGCTAAAGTACTTGTGTGCAAAAATTTACAATTTTATCCGGAAGCGCACACTCTTTCACTACAGTCCCCTTCTAATGCCTTATTCTTCACCGTTGCAGTTGGACTATGAGTCTGAGGGATCTCCTGCCACACCTGAATCAACTGAAATGGGAATTGGCTTTTCTTATATCTCAGCATAATCTAGAGAACCATAACGAAAACAAAATGTACTAGAATCATGCAATGAACATTAGAGGTTAATTTCCTGATTCTAGCACCTTTATTTTTGTTTGTGGTTCACTAGATATCCTCGAGAAAAAAGTTATTTGTAAAATTCAGTTGATTCTGACCGTGTGTTTTGATGTTTTGATGTTATGAGAAAATGTGTGTATCACAGTGCCCCATAGGCCACTGCGTTGTAATTTCCCTCCTTTTACGGACAGAAAATCAAAATTACGAATTTCAGTCATAGTAGATCGAATCTGCACGTAATCAATAAGCAGTGGCGTGACCAGAGGGGGAGGGGGAAGCTTCCCGTGGGGAGTCTTACCCCTTTCCCCTGTGATCGTGAAATGAGTGATTTTCTGCACACGCGTCGATTTACAGTGAAAACAACAATCAATATACTGTACTAACAAATTTTAATATATGCTTGCCCCCCTGAAAATATTTTTTTTTTTTTTTTTTTTTCCCCCCCCCCCCGAAATAAAAGCTGGTTACGCCACTGAGCCTAAGCACACATACTCTACGTATGCTAACAGTTCAGATGATATGAAAATCGCAACTCTTTTTAGGTAAGTCGGGGATGCATGAGGCTGTGGATCACGACATGCCCTTTAAACTTTCTGCATTGGCTTTCTTGGGAACTTTTTCATTCGGAATTCGGATTTCGTTTTCGAGGCTTCCACTTCGGAAATTTTGGAGAAAAAAAGACTGTTGTTTCTTCGGAGTATATAGACCCCTCCCCCAAAACATGCATCCAAAGGAAGAAACTTACCCATCATGTAATACTGGCACTCTGTACCATCCCATAATGTGTGATCATAGCATTTACATACGTGTTCAAACCCTCTAGCATCGAGTAAACAGAATCCATTATTATTGCAGTTTCCAGTCCTACCATACAGATTGAGACAGCTTTCACGTTTCACTATATGGTGACCATCTTTTGTTGCTGGAATAACAAAAACGAAGAATTTATTAGAATATGTCTAAAATATTAGTTGAACATAAACTAGAACTTTTCCTTTCATATTTGAAATGAAATTTGTGTTGGTACATGTATATTTTATAGGTCTATCATAATTGTACCAAATTTTACATCAAAACTTTTTCTCTCAATACGTTAACACTTTGTTACACTGTAAAAATACTGTAAATTTTACGGCATTTTGCTAGCAGCAATTCTGCCAACATATTAGAGTATATTGAAAAAATTAATTTAATAAAAACACTTAAAACATATTTGCCATTTGGTGAGTTATTACAGAGATTGTGAATGTATAGAGAATAACAAAAAATCCTAACTTAGTAGGCCTATCCACAAATATCAACCAGATTTTTACGGTGCATATACTCATTATACTGTATTAAAGCCTTACAGTTTGTTGTAAAAAATATATTACATCAAACTGTAAAATTTACAGTGAATTTGAATGGAAACCCGTAAAAGCTGTGAATTGCTGCTAGATTTTTCCTGTAAAATTTACAATATTTTTTCTGTAAATTTTAGTACTTAATCATACAATTGAAAATTCATACTAGTGTGTAACAATGTTGATACTCATTAAAATTTGAATAAAAGCTATTCAATTTAGTTATTATATGCCTGGAAAATTGGACATAAAATTTAAAGGGGCATTTCGTGATGCACAGCCTCGTTCCACCGATTTACCTCAAAGAAATTGAGATTTTTATATCATCTGAAGCGTTGGCTTAAGTATGGAATGTGTGCCTAATAGTGGATGAGCCAGACCATCCAAAATAGCCGTACTGGTATAACCTGGGGGAGGCACTGGTACCAGAGGTCCCTAACACTATGATACACACGAAAGTGTATGGTGGTCCTTCTGAAGGGGTAGCTTAAGCTAGATAGGGGGTCACAAAAGAATATGCAGGGGTCAAAATTGAAAAGTGATCCAATTTTTGTTTAAATGCTACCAAATTGTTGGTATGGTCACAAGGATGAAAAACGTATAGTATGTGCTATCTCTGACTTATTCTTATGGGGTAACAAGTTGAAAACTGTCATATAGGTCAAAAGTTCAATTTGGCTTTACAGAGGTCAATATTTAAAAATGCTTCAGTTTCATTGGAAATGGTCTCATATTGCTTGTAATGTTATCACAAATAAAATAAGCTATAGTTACACCCAACATTAACCACATACTGTGGGGGTAGATGGGATAGTACAAATGAGGTGCAACTTGGTAATTA
This sequence comes from Ophioderma brevispina, assembly GCA_023653785.1. Lineage (NCBI taxonomy): Eukaryota > Metazoa > Echinodermata > Ophiuroidea > Amphilepidida > Ophiodermatidae > Ophioderma > Ophioderma brevispina. The sequence goes on along the minus strand of JAMKCH010073417.1, from coordinate 14,052 downwards.
CGCATTGCAAATTGTCTAAACTATAACTTATTTTCATTGTGATAACATTACAAACAACATGAGACCATTTCCACTGAAATTTAAGCGTTTTTAAGATTTGAACCATGCAGAAGCTAAATTAAACCTTTGACCTATAACGCCATAAGTATAAGTCGGAGATAGCACAAACTATACCTTTTTTAATCTTGCACGGAAACAGAAGGGTAAGCTGTACAGAAAAAAATCGTTTAAAAAGGAAAGGGCGAGCAAATTAGAAATTTCCAATTGAAAGGTGTTATGATTATACTTATAGCAAGAAGGTATACATGCTTGTTTATGAGCTATTGCAGTTATAATTATTTCCACAATACATGCATCATGTTCTTTGGAGGTCGGAGAAAAATAAATCATGGATTTTGCTATAAAAGATTAATTCAAATTCACACCTCTTTTTAAACGTTTTTAAAAGAAAAATTTAAACAGTCGTGAAAAATCCGAGAAACTTGATCGCTATATCTGGCGAGAGGGGTGAGCGAAGTGATCTGGTGATCCGTGGGAAAGTTGCCGGGGCAGCGATGTCAGGGTACAAAAACAAAATTAATATAAAGAATATAATAAGGATATAATGATAACTTAATCCGTACAAAATATAACCTTCTTCTCCACCTTTATACTGTAAAAATAGTGTTTAAGAAATCTGGAAATCTGAAACTAGTGTTTAGACGGTTATCATGTTTAGGATTTACAGTAACCCGTATTTAGGCATAAAGCTATCTAAATAAGGCTTTTCACACTGAGACGGTGATCGTTCGACTTTTGCGATCGATTGCCATCTGTAGACTTCAAACCAGCCACCAAATTCATCATGATACTTCGCCGACTCTGACGCATATCGCTGTTGTGCTTCCACAAATAACAACACACACGCGTCCGCTAAATGCACTTATGTAAGAGACTATTCGCCATGTTGAATTTCCTTACTAGTTCGTTCAATTTACAGGACGGAAAACGCGCTATTTCTGTGTGGAAACAAACCAAGGTGACAAGTTATATCACTTAAAAGATGGCCATGTACCTCAGCATTAAAAAGTCAACCACAACACTGACATAAATGTCTCAGAAAGAAGTAGGCCTATTTTGTGAAAGTAGCGGCTCATTAAATCATTCCTTTGGAAAGCTTTTACATCGTAACTAAGAAGTCATTGCGCATGCGTCTCTAATATTCAGAAAACGGCTGCACTAGTCTTCGAAAAAGGCGATCGATCGCTAAAATAGGTCGATCGATCACCGGCTCAGTGTGAAAAGCCTTGTGTGTTCTATTGCTAGACATTTAAGCCATCTAAACACGTTTATCCAGAATTTCTAAACACTTTTGTACAGGGTACTTCTAAGTTTGTTTTTCTATTATTTTTACATTACTCACGTAAACCATATGTGATTGATCCAGAAAGTAAGACCAAGGTTGTTATCACCAAAATTTGAGATTCCATTATGTAGCTTATAAAAAGGTTTCTGAAACAGATAAATAACCAAAAGCACAAGATTACTAAATAACGCATTGACCTTAAATCCTTTCACGGTAACGTTTAAACTGTTGTTTTACTTCAAATCTCCGCAACCATTCATATACATCATGACTGTAATTCTTGCATGAATGATTGCCTGACGAGGTACCTTTCAATTTTTATTCCTGTATAACCTTTGACCTCAACTACCAAAACTTGTGTAGAATTGTAAAGGTGCTGGTCAAAATTAAATCAAAAAGTAAAATTTGTGTCGTCTGCAATGATTGCAAGAGGCACATACTAATCGGTCAAGCTGTCTGCTCATCTGCCTGTCTGCCACGCTGTCTGTCTAGCTGGATGTTTAAAGTTTCGTGAAAGTCATGCCAGTCGAAAACATTTAACCCAATTGCAATCAAACTTGCGTTAAAGGTGTATTATGGGCACCTTCATAAACTGATGAGGTCAAAGGTCAAATTCCAAGGTCAACGGTCACCTCGGGTCAAGCTGTAAGAAAAGCTCATGTAGTAATCGCGAAAGCAGGTGACACAATAGTGGTTCGAGAACCACCGTTTATACATGTACAGGCATGTGAAATGGCAGAGGTCGCACTTAAATATATATTAAGACACCTAATTAGAGTAATTAGTCTGTCAAAGAATTAGTTCAATATACATCACGTAAAGTACACATACTTCACTAATGACACATCAAACAGTGTGGTGTGGTATGCAAATGAAAAGATCAATCATGTAAGTCCTATAAGTCTAAAAGAGTCCTATAAACGTAAAAAGTTTTGTTAGAGAGGAGGTGGTGAAAATGCGGGTGAAAATGTCGATTACATTAGTAAAATCCACATCGATCGATCGAGAGATGAAAATGATAAATATTTGAGTTTTCAGTGAAGAAATGTTCACTTAGCCTGCATAATTGATCCAAAGATTATTCTCAACAATTTCTCATCACATCACTTTCGTCTTACGAACTGCAATATACATAGAAACTTAACCTCATGTAAAGATATTCACTGCAAAAATTGATGAAAATTCGGTTAACAGCATCCAATCAGAAATTGCAATTTACACGGGAAAACAAGAATACAATGGTAAAAAGCGAACATAAGAACAAAACAAATGTTGTTTTGGAAGAAAAAATGAATTCGAAGGTCCCAGGTTCAAATATTTGATGGTCAGTGATTTTTTCACTGACTATCATTTCTGTTGTGGTGATTGGATATCATATAGCAATTTGTAATTACACGTGCCTTCATCATTTTTGGAAGAAAGAATAAATTATAATGCTCCCGTAGACACAATTAGAAAGACTCTCTGTAGAAATTACGATATTGGTCATGATTGACATCATTGCTTGTTTCACTCAAAGACAGCGCAATGTTAACAAGTTCGGCCATGTTATTTAAACACTATTCTTTAGACATTTTGTCAATTTTGTCTCAAATGAGGTACATTTTTGGATAGTTATGGCAATGGTTTTTGCACAATACTTTCTATTACCCGAAGACATCATTTTCATCTAATGCTCCGTCGCAATATTATCTTGGAAAGTGCTTCCTCAAAATAAATGTTAAAATGTTTACGAAAGGAACACCCCATCACTCGCACCAACTTGCCAGATACTAGCAGAAACGGCTTGGAAATCTCTATATTTTCTTGTATGCACGGGGATGGAGCGAATCATCATTCTAAATGTCTAATGACACTTTTTACGTTGGTATGTTTCCTAAATTGTTTGTGCACTGCATTGCACTAGCTCAGTGGTAAGTTTTTATCGAGTGTGTAATGCTATTTTGCAGCCTTTTCCAAACAAAATACTGCAATATAATGGTAAAATGTGGGCGATGGACTCGAATAATTGCCGTCAGATAAAAATAGAGGGTCAATTCTGATCGAGTGAGAAATCAACACAGTATTACGAAAAGGTTAGGTTGGACGCACTATCACAAATACAGAGTACAAAAAAAAGGTTAAGCTTCTGACAAAATTGTCCAAAGGCATGAAATCGAGGGTTGAGAATCAGAAGGACGTAACTCAACACTAAAAGAAATATTAAAGAATTTCTTTAATTCTGATGTAATACTGCTGATGTAATATTTTCTACTAAGCAAATCTCTTCATTACTCAAAATGTAAACATCTCATAAAGCTCGTATATGGTACTGTAAGCAAACATTATATAAACTTAAGTAATGAGCTATTATGAACAGCAGAATTAAAGAAATTCTTTAATATTTCTTTTAGTGTTGAGTTATGTCCTTCTGATTGTCAACCCTCGAAATAGTATTGGAATTTACGAGTGTTATTTCAATCAGCCGATCCTCGAAAACCTATACTTTTCTGTTAGAGCCCTCTACGTTAACGATGTGAGACTTGGCGTGTAAAAATAGACATGTCACTGCCCTGAAAAGTGATATTTAAAGGGAAAAAAGTAAAATCTTGATTTGACAAAGGCGCAAAACTCGGAAAGGGTAGATTGACCCCCCTACTTTTGACAAGGGGATAGCACGTGTAATCACACCACACATTTTGTAACTCATATTAATCTATGTAAACAATTATTATTTTGCCTTGCAGTCGCATTTTGTTGCTATTCATGCGCATTTTAGAAATTGATCTTTTGGGTATAAGGGACAACGGAGATTGTAATGTCCTTCAAAGTTTGATACTATATGATCAATGACATGAACGGTAAAAAATTCGAAGAGCGGATGGAAACCACACTGCAAAAATTGTCTAGCACGGAGACGTGTCTTCAATATAGACATGTCGCAATTTAGCGTCTTTGTTCAAGTCGCTTAATATAACCACACGTCTTGTAGTTATGATTTTTTTTGTATATGAGTCATATCCAGTATATAGACATATGACTCGAAGAATAAGTTACTTATTTAAAGTCATTTATTCAATGATGTGTCTTTTATAAGGACATCAAGAAAGACGTGTCCTATTCTGCTCCCTTGATTTAAGACATGGCTTAATACCATTTTTATATCTTGTAGCTAGTCATGTTTTAAATTTTAAAGGCATTTTAAGCCCAAAAATCCATGTCTAAATGCCAGACATGACTTGTCTAAGGACACGGCTAAGAAGTGGCTTCAAAGTCGCGTCCTAAAATAGTGTCCTCAGGCAAGACACGATTTTTGTTGTGTAAGGTCTTTCTCAATATTCCAAAACAGTTGGTATATTGTTATGGATAACCCCAGTTATCATAGTGTAAAAAAGTGGAAAAAATACCAATGTCGAAGAGTAAAAAGGACGAAATGCAATAGTTACTCTCTTAACAGAATAAACATATGGTTTATTCCGTGAAGGGTTTCCGAATTCATAAGTGTGTCAGGAAAATGGTGGGTCAGATGGGTCACCTTATAAGGAATGTATAAAACCCAATAAATCTATTTACAGGATTGACGACCTATATCTAAAAGGTATGGACAATATTGTTCGACTTCCACCATATCATAACCACTGGGATTTGAATCCAAAAAAAATATTATAGCCAACATAAATAAAGATTATTGGAATTTATATTGGCAAAATGATCGCCTTTTGTGCTATTGTCGTTGAGGCATCTTTCAAATTAAGTCAGGAGGCAGAATTCGATTCCGACTTAAGTAAAGATGAAGATCTGGAATAGTTAGTACTTTCGAATACTAAACCTTTTCAATTGAGTCATTAACATTTTTTTCCATTCGTGGCCTATGCGATCCACTAACCTACCTCCGTCCAGGCTAGAAATCACACCTGTAAACAGTTGTTTAAGAAACTTGAAGGCAAGGTGTGTTTAGAGGGTTAAGGTTTAGCAATTAAACACTTTGTGTTCAGAAATTAAACACATGGTGTTTAGAAATTAAACATTTGATGTTTAGAAATTAAACAGTTGGTGTTTAGATTTTTTTTTTTTTTTTTTTTTTTTGAAAACCAGCAAAAGGTAAACTTTGAGCATGTCGCTTTATTATGCAGAACGTTTCAAGTTCATCCGTTCTCAAGAAAACTATAGAGGGCGTCATTCATTCCTTATCCGGCGATGTCCTTTATATTGGCAAAATGATCGCCTTTGTGATATTGTCGTTGAGCAGTTTCTTATCAAATTAAGTCAGGAGGCAGAATTCGATTCCGACTTAAGTAAAGATGAAGATCTGGAATAGGTTAGTACATTTCTAAATACATAACACCTTTTATTGAGTCATTAACATTTTTTTCATTCGTGGCCTATGCGATCCACTAAACCTCCGTCCAGGCTAGAAATCACACACTGTAAAACAGTGTTTAGAAACTGAAGGCAAGGTGGTGTTTAGAGGGTTGGTGTTTAGCAATTAAACACTTTGTGTTCAGAAATTAAACACATGGTGTTTAGAAATTAAACATTTGATGTTTAGAAATTAAACAGTTGGTGTTTAGATATTTGACATGTTTAGAGATTAAACTTTTAAAACGTTTAGAAGCGTTTAATCTCTAAACATGTCAAATATCTAACACCAACTGTTTAATTTCTAAACACCATGTGTTTTTTAATTGCTAAACATTCAACACCTAAACACCACCTTGCCTTCACTTTCTAAACACTGTTTTTAGAGTGCAGTGTTTGTAATGTTGTGTTTGTATTATTGGGGATTGGTCTCCATGTAAGACGTGACAGATAGTGCATTATTTTTACATGTAGGCAAATTCCGTGTTTTTGCTATAAATCAAAACATCCTTTATATCTATATTGACTAGAAAATTTCCAAAGAGGCATTAAAATTGGAGGGCATCAAGATCCGGTATCCATATTATTTTTGCATCTCTGATCCGTAAATACTTTCCTCTTGCCATTTCTTTTGAATTATGTGGAATGGTTCACATTGTAAACATAAAGATGTACTAAATTTCAGATGTAATGCTCCGCTTGTAACACGACAATAGATTTGTTACGAACGCATTCATGGATGAACACCAAACACAGTTCACACGCACGCATTACAATGGTGACAGCATGACAGAAACTAATTTTAGTAAGTTATGTGTTTATTTGTAACCAAGATATGCAACAAAAAACTTTTGATACAGCTTAGAGTAGACATTACTCAACAACATGTTAGGACATCTAATGAGGACTCACTGAAGATAATCTTCTTAAAATATTATTTTTCAATCATATCTATGATTAAAATGTTCATTTAGTTCAACGTTTGGCGTTTCCTTTTAACATTATCAGTTTCTTTTAGTTTGGTCTTATTTTTAACAATCTTACGAACCATTTAAATCTGGATATGGTGCATGAGCAGTCGTATGATATAAAATATTATTTTAATGCAATATCAGGCATTCTAGGAATTCAATTCAAAGCCATCACTCCTTGTACCTTTTGACGTTATTGCTAAGCTGAACGTTCATACTCAATGAACTTTCATATTCAATGACCATTAAAAGTACAAAAAAGTGAAAAAAATACCGATGTCGAACAGTAAAAATGCTGAAATGCAATACTTGCAAACATTTCTTTTTCCAAGGGGCTCAGAACTGTAGAACATTTTCAAGGGTGTTTCCATAAGGCGACCCATCTGACCCCCACTTTTCCTGACACACTTATGAATTCGGAAACCTTAACGGTATAAATATGTGGTTTATTCCGTGAATGGTTCCAAATTTGGATTCCAAGTGTGTCAGAAAAAAAAGTGGGTCAGATGGGTTACCTTATACACAATCCCCTCATTATCAATATGTATAAACCCAAGAAATCTAGAGTACTGATTTGACGTCCTATAGATAGAATGTATGGACATGAAATTGTTCGACTTCCACCATAGCATAACCAATGTGATTTGAATCCAGAAAAACTAATATAAACCAATAGGAAGGGATAAACATTGCCAAACATAGGCGAGTCATTGTTTTGTCACTGTGTTGTAATTTTCGTCCGTTTACGGCTAGAAAATATAAATTTACAAACATTTCTTGCAGAGTAAATCGATGGATTACGATCACGAAATGCTCCTTCTTAACCAGTTTTGTTTATATAATTTTTGCTTGACCCTATTTCATATTTTCTATATTATAACAAGGCCATTGGTAGTCCTGCACTTTTGAAATGTTTTCAGTTATCGAAATCTTTTGCCAGAATATTTATGTTTTTTCCAACACGCTGAATATTCACAAAAGATTGTTTTTTATGAGGCACCATACAACAATATTTATTCACCCTTTTTGGCGCGCTAGAGTACAATATGCTATCTACTGAAGATTGCAATAAAATTGGGTTTCAGTTTTAGCATTTTTCTCATAACAAACAAATTTATAAGAGTAAAACGACATATATATCAAATTTGCACAATTCATATCTACTGCACAATTCATATCATATTCATATCTTTCATGACATTTCAGAGAGTATGCATGTCCATATCAGTGTGCAGGCCACGGTTTTGACTAACTTGAACCGGTATCGACTAACTCCGACCGATTTGTTCTAAAGCATGTCTAGTTTGGAGGTCATATGTTGTCAACATACTGTGAGCAATGAAGGATAAGAGTCGGGCGTCGTCCTGAATTCCTCAGCACTTTGCTTGTGAAATCATCCGTTACAAAATACAAAAAATGCCCAAATACGATGGTAAATGCTGACTGAGGCCTGTGCACGTACGCACCCATTGGACTAAACAGGGTCTTCAAGCCTATTCCGGATTTCAGAAAATACCACATTCATATTTAAAAAAGAGAGATACAGGGTTGGAATAGTACTGGATCTTAATCCTATTATACAAGTCCTATATCGTCGCTGGGCGGAAAAACTTCATATGTGTATTTGACCTCATAGATAATTATTTAACCCAATTCCTGAAATAAACTGCCATATATTTACTATTAATCTTTGGCTTGAATTCAAAACTAAAACCCGATGTTACCAAAATTAACATGGGAGGTTTAGCAGGCGGGGCCCACTTTTAAGTGGTTTTTGCTTTTGCCCTCTGTAGATTACATATAGGTTTTCCCGCCCAACGACGAGATGGGAACTAGAAACTCCAAAATTTTTAGTGAACTGCCACTTTTTGAATCCAGCCAAAATGTGCACTAATTACCTGTATTTTTGGAATTGGGTTACGAGTGTACCAGGCTGCACATTAAAGTACCCTATTTTTAGCCATTTAAAGGCTATGTTGTGTCAATACCTTGCTAGAATAAGAATTCTAAAAAAAACATAAATTATCAAGGAAATCAGGTTGGTGCCTGTCCCTTTTCTACCAGTGTACGCGACATTGTACTTCAACACAATATGCCAACCTTCTGGCGACATTCCAACACATTTGAATTCACTCAAAATTGTCAGAGATATGCATCCTCCGGGAGACCCCAGATAGGACTCAATAAAGAATTAGACCCAATACCATTCAACTTGTCTATATCGCTTCAGTAATTTCTTCAAATACATCCCCAGGTAGAACTCAAAATATGCTTCGAATCAGACTCTTCCCACCTTGTATCTCTCTCCACCTTGTTAGTATGGGCCTTAGTGCAAAGTCTCATTTAATTGAGTATGCCAATCCGGATAAAATTGTGATTTGGTATCAAGACTTTATACCTGATATCAAAAACATTGATGGAAACACTAGCCAATCCCTTTGCATGGCGCCCCAGCATGGATTTCCAGGTTACCAGGGGTAAAAGTTTCCGATTGTGTTGAAAAGCAACACCATGATGTTTAGTCTGATTACAAGGATTCCAACAAGGTATGTTTATACTACATATGGCTTCTAAGTTTTGGAATTATGGGTTCAAAACTGTAAAAAAATGGGGTGAAAACGTCAATTTTGGTTTGTACGGTCAAATTAAAAAGTTGCTCCATCTTGTAAAACGTTGTTCAAATCTTAGTTCAGCTCATAAAATAAAATATAGGATAGTTTGGTGTGACTATCTTACATGTCTTATGTGTTTGTTTTATTACCCAAATGGCGAATTAGTCACAAGCTATTGCATCCATTGGATATATTGACATGTGACCTATTTTGTTGAGTAAGCTAAAACTAGCATAACAGATAAATGAAAACTATTCTCATTCAATCCCAAAGCTAGGGAAACAATTTGCATCACATATTACCTGAATCCCATCACTTTTAACTTTTGGTCCCATGTAACACCAAAATTGACCTTTTTCACCATTTTTTTACCGTTTTTAAGCCCATCACTCCGAAACTCTAAGCCATAGATAGTGTAAACTATACCTTTTTAGAATCCTGTAATCTGAGAAAGAGTGTCCTTTTCTTTCAACATTATTAGAGCATTTAAAAAAACATGACCCCTGTAATAACATTAAAGACTTAAGCGGGTGTCCTTAAGGGGGTTGGAAGTGCTGTCAAACATTCCTAAAGTAGTGTGTGTAAAAATTCACGATTTTATCCGGAAGCGCATACTCTTTCACTATATACAGTCCCCTGTATCTCTCTCAGTATTTCTTCAAATACAAACTCCAGATTTAGAACTCACAATAGGATTAGACCCAGTAACGATTGCCACCTTGTATCTCCTCAGTATTTCTTCAATACATCCTCAATAGGATTAATAATATGATTAGGGTCCAGTACTATTCCCACCTGAATTTTTGGTACTTTATCCAAAAATTAGTGCCGTATTTTCCCAGGAATCGGGAGTAATATAACTGAGATATGCACACTCTTATCTGATTTTCAGTTTTTCTCCTCGCTTCTTTTTCTCATTGTAGCTTCGTTTTATTCTAGCTATCTGATAAATTCGTTGGGCGTAACCAATGGGGGCATTCTACCCCTTGAATTTTCTCTAGGATTCAAAAACTAATTTCTCCAAAACACTATCCAGCAGTCTGCATACTAACTGTAACATAAAAGAACTATAATTTGTCACCAGGTCATATTTAAAACATTGCATCAAAATGAACGACAAAAATTGGCACACAGGAATTACTTCAATACTCTACTCTAAAAACATGTCATTGATTCACAGAGTTTGCCCAACTGAAACAACAGTGAAATGCGCCTGACATGAACCCTTTCTGGACCTGATGTCAACATTTTTTATTTAACAGGACAATGCAGGCCATATACAGCTCAGTCACTTACACAACGTTTCCAGGAACATCTCCCCCACGAAAGCATCAGAAACCATTGTGAACCAGCATGCGTATCAGATGCACTGAATTGCTTCCAAGCACTAGTGGACACACAACCACTTAATGTAAGTGACATCACACCATTTCATTATGCTTTGAAACTCTAACCTTGGCCGATCCTCCAGGCTCATGACAATCTGATACAGAAGTGGTTTCCATGTCACGTTGTCACTGTTGTATAAGTTTTGCAGTAGAGTGTTTCATCATTTTTTTTTATCAAGTTCTGGCTCTTTGCGATTTAAATGTAAAGTGTGCGCGGCATCTTGAAGGTATATTAACAAATCTACTCCAAAGCAAATCAGATAACATTTTGTCATATTTCGAGAAATCGACATCATTACTTTGACTACTCAACTACCACAATATATTTAAAACGGATTTAAAATCATAAAACAATGAAGATTCTAGATTTGAGCCCATTACAAGGAATTATAACGACAAAGTTCCATGCATTAGAAATCTTGGAGGAAATAAACCTTAAAACGCCCTATGTAATAATACAGACTCACACTTGGGCGATATAACATAAAATCTCCCTTGCCCTACTGTTAGAAATACCAAGAGTATCACCTGTACAACTTGAGCATTTCTGGAATCCATAACAGTTGGATGTACTGGGGCTATTTTGCGCTTACTCATGGTTTGCTATTGCATAGGTCTATATCATGCACTTAAAGAGCGTATCTGTCCTTCCAATGAGCGGTATCTTTGTAGGTACGCAATACATGTCGCCTTGACAATGGAAGTCGTCCAGACGGTAAAACCTGTTGAACATGTAATTCCATATATCGCGATGGGGCTTTAGTCTCGACGTATCAGCCCAGTGCACTAATTTAAGACCCCTTAAATCGAGCGCTAATCTGAAACACAGCGGTCGCTTTACGAGATGTAGTTTTCCTTTAACTTTGGTAATTAAACATAATTAAGTAAAATATTACTCATTCGTTTAAAAATCTCTCCAAAATTGTTTTGCAGTTCACATTTAGCAGACCACTTCACAACGAATGCTTAAGAAAATTACTCATCGGTTTTTGGAACTAAATGTTATTTATATGTCGTTCACAAATAATCATCGCCGACCGGTACGTCGGTATTCAAGGCATTTGAAATGTGACGTTAAGAGCTTTTAAGGCAACCTGTATACCACGTGTTGGCAGTCACATGACCGAAATGTTTCACCATTTTTTGTTCTCTATTATATTGGCTGGATTAAGTCAATATTTTCAGGGTTTCAAATGACAAGTTCCTTACAACTACCATTTTACTGGCTTTTGATGCACGTTATATAAAATGTGCCAACTTTAGGAGGTATATTTCCGTGGCATGGGACCTGTATATTTTTCGCTGGAAAGAAGCTAAATGATGCGAGCAAACAGGTCCTATAGGAATTGAACTAGCGAAAAACTTTGAAGTACTCTGGTTTAATTCAAAACCATGGTAAGCTTTACTCAAGTGACGGTGTTATCCATTCCCGAGAACTTGAGGCCCATTTACCTCTTTTACAACTGTCCCTCACCCAAATACCCCCTTTTTTCAAATACCAACCCAATGACCCTTTTTGCAACTATGAATGCATTTGTGGCTTTAAATCAATTCATACAATTTGTAGTTTTTTTCGTCGAGGACTCACAGGCTGCTGAATTCGATCGGGTCAGGCAAAGTTGGGGTCACAAAAGGTTTACAACCACCCCCGTCATGAACGGGGCACGACTCGAGAAATACCGGACATACACTGCATACCTACTGCGTTAAAAGGGGAGAACGTTTCTTTAGAAGTCCCAAGTATGCAAATGAGGCTTAGGGTTATAGGGTTCGATGTGCTTTAGCGCGTGAATTCTATTCGAAAACAAGACTTGAGATTCTAATGAACCCACCGTGAAAAGAGAGTACCCGTGTTTCTCATTACCGCCATCTTTGAGGTGGAAGTGACCTATGACCTATTCAACACGCCGTATGCTCCACCGCTTATATCTAATATACCGTCCGTTCGCGTCGCTCGCGTTACCGTCGCGGTGCGGAGTAATAATGGTAATGTGGTCTTCTTCCGCTGTCGACCGTAACGCAATGTGGCAAAAATATCAAGTTTTTAAAAATATTGCAGCATGACGTAGTTTCACCACCCCATAACAAATCTCTTTATCAAATAAAACAAGTTTGTACTCAAACTCTCGGTTAAAATTGATGACTGGTTTTAGTTTTACCAAGTTTTAAATCCGGTTTCTGTCCGCCGTTAACGAGGGTGGCCGGATACACCTCATCACAATATTGCTGTTGTGATGATTTATTGGAGTTCAAAATAGATAATTGACGCGGAGCCTTCCTGACGTCAATCCACAGTTTTCGGCGGTGGGCCTAGCCTTTGGGCAACCACGCCCACAATGCCAAGGCAGCAGGTGCTGGATGGCCGCCCATAGGCCTCTCCAGAGCCTGCCGCCCTGTGGGAGATTCTTCGTTTGTAGGAACTTGTTTTTTAAAGGACTTATTGACATATAACACGGCGGCACACACTTTAATTTGAAAGAGCGACACACCATTTAATTTGAAAGAGAGGCACACCATTTAATTTGAAAGAGGGAGGGAGGTTTGGAATTTGAAAAATAAACAAAATCACCTACAAATAGAGCAAGAAACAAAGTTTCCCCTCTTTCTAATTATGAAAAACAAAAATAAAAAAAGGGCGCAAAGCTTCAAAATCGCCGGATAATAGATGGCGGGCAGGTGTGGCCACATATTGACCCTTCTCTTTTTTCAACGAGATCTACGAAGATCCGTTTTATTTTGACTGTCACCCAATGGCCCCTTCTAACAATTATGATCAGGTCACTTAAAGACCCCTGTTGAATGACTAGAAATGTTGGAATTTTTCCCCCGAAATCTCAACCTTTGCAAGTTTTTTTCTGAAATTTGTAACATTTTTCAAAGCAATATTGGACAAATGTATGCCATTCTCAGTGTTTAGACCATTTTTTCATGGTCTTAACTGATGATCCTCCTTTTTTGGGCTATGTGCCACGCATAACCTACTGTTCTGTGTCCTGCCTTTCACGGGACTGAAATACCCACATGTTTTAATTTTGTAGGGCCACACATCCCCGTCAATTTATATCGAGCCCGGGCCCGGTAAAAGAAGATCTTCAAAAAAAGGAAATATTTTGAAAAAGTTTAATATTCCTCCCTGTGAAATATAATTTTCACGAAGGACGCCAAAACAGAGAGGGAAAAGTGTATATTTTTAGTGTATTTTAATGAGTTCATTGTTTTTGTGGTGTGCCGCCTGCGAGACGGGTAAACCAAGGAAAAAACACGTCGCGGTTTGTGAGGAAAAGCTTGATATTTCACTAAAACCAAAATGTTAATATGTCTATTACAAGGAAGAAAAGCATAATTATAATACAAATAAATCAGTAACGAGGGGAAACATCCAAAGAGACGTAACTTTA